>LOEQ01006982.1:38407-67726 GCA_001685075.1 Bramus lutescens | reverse complement strand
ACAGGGCAGGGAACCCTGACTGCTCTTTGGACTGGAAAGGGAGGGGGAGGGGGTTGGGGGGAGGATGAGGGAAATGGGAGGAAGGGAGGAGTTGGAAATTTTTAATAATAATAAAAAAAAGGATGACCTGGATCTCACCTGCACCTGGAATGTCAGGTTCCTTGCTCTTGCATACCTACAGAGGTAAGAAGAAGCAACGTTGATCTCTGCAATTTAGCAGACTCCCAAGACAATATTAACATATGCTGCATTAGTGTCAAATGACAAATATACTCAGTTTGGGTAGTGGACGCCACATTCCTGCCCTCCACATCGTTCTCTGGAATCTGAAGCAAGAGCTGTGGGAAGGAGGGAGGTGAATTGCAGCCATTGAGGGCACGCCCTTCCATATGTCTAGGCTTCATTCCAATTGTTTGTGCTTTGGTTTTATTTGGGGAAGCGAAACATTCCCCTTAACAAACATCTGGGAGCCTATAAACATGCTCTCTAAGTGAGACGAAGTCTGCCAAGCTGAAACTGTATGCAATGCCAAATTTGAACCCATGTACAATTCTGTTTCTACTTTTCTATCATGTCCTCTTGCTCATAAATAGATTCTTATGTTCCCCACCCTGTGTGAATGTGTGTGTGTGTGTGTGTGTGTGTGTGTGTGTGAACAGCACTTATCAGAATTCAAAGTATAAATCAGGTATCATTGAAAGTATGTTTGATGTGACCTCCTAAGTTCATATTCAAAAAGACAGACTCCCAACACTTTCTTTCTATGCACAGAAATCTGCTTGTTCAGCAGGTAACAAGCCTCCCAGTGGCAGGGCTTAAATAGGTTATCTAAATGTCACTTAATAACCCCACAGAATCTGGCAAACATCAAAATGTGAGTTTTCCAGCTGTTCTGACTTGACTGTTGATTTGGAGGGGTACCAGTTCATTGGTAAAGACGACAGCTTTTGTAAGAGGTCTTCTCATGACTAATGACACATCACTGAATTGGATGCCTTATCCTGAGTCTCGCTTTCAGCAACATGACCTGAATTGTTGCATCTTTTGAAAGTACCAGAGGTATGCATCCAATCAAGTTTTATTGAATTCTTTGAGCAAGTGCCAGTTCACAACAGTCACAGAGATTTTTCTAATTTGTGCTTTTCTACAACGGCTCTTGTTTATTTTTATTTAAAAGATAAGTTTAGTTATTAAGCTCTCTTTATTAGTTATGATTTGACAAATATTTGTTGAGTGCCTTCGGTGTGCCAGGGGCCATGTCAAGTGGTGGATATATAATGGTGAAATACCCAAATGAAATCTCTTCCCACAAAGAGGATATTAAATTCTGAAATAGAGTAGTGGGGGAAAACAAACTAATAAAAATGTGTAAAAAATAATCACAAAGAAGCAAAGAGGAGACAGTGCAGAGAAGGATGAAGGTAAGTGGCATTAGTCTGAACATAAAACAGAGGCCTTCATAGCTGTGATCCAGAGATGCTTCCCAGATCATGTGCCAGTATTAAGGCATAAATGTCGGAGAAGGGTTTTGTATCTGATATCTTTGTAATTGACCTTCACTTCACAATAAATATTTTACAATGAGAATTTAGTTCATTAACACCGCAAAAATGTCCATGCTTATTACATCAGGATCCGTATTTTATTTAATGATCGAAGATAATGAGAAATTTTAGTGTGTGCACAGATGAAAATGTGACTTAAATTAGAAACACGAAGATCTGTAAGCCACAAGGTGGCGTGGTTGATATTTACAGAGAAAGGTTTGTTGGAGTGGTGGCAGTGGTAATGTTTTGAAAACTGTGATATTTCTTTTTCTCTTTACTTAATTACAGGGAAGAACAAAATAAAAATATATGAGGAAATGAATTCTTTTTAAAAATACTCAACTAGAAATTTAAAAAAGAAAACATCCCCAAACTTGTACATGAAAACCAGTGTTGACTGTGTGTGTTGTGTCAGCTAGAAGATTTGACTCCATGTAATGATGTTAATAAAATGGATTCCTCCATTTCTACATGTATTTTCCACTAGTTTAACCTTTCCGCTTTCGTTTTAACAAAATTACTAAGCAATTAAGTAATAAGCAAACAGAAAAGGGAAAATACCTTGGACCTCATTCAGTAGCCTTACCCTTTGTAGCATGTCCTTTTTGCTTGTTTTTTTGGTTAGTTTGGCTTTTTGAGACAGGGTTTCTCTGTAGCTTTGGGACTTGTACTGAAACTAGCTCTTGTAGACCATTCTAGCCTTGAGCTCACACAGATCCGCCTGCCTCTGCCTCCCAAGTGCAGCAATTAAAGGCGTGCACCACCATTGCCCAGTGGCGTGTCCTTTTTATAGTTCAAAGTATGACTAACTTGCCTTTGATCTCACCTCCTCTGGGCTCCCCTTCCCCACAATGCACTAAATGCACTTGCATTGCCGCACATTTCCCTGCTGAACCATCCTCATTGTCACCCTTTCATTAATGGGATGAAACCCCTGCTCTTCACTCTTTATGCCTTTGGCATTCTGATCTCTTTTCCTGATTGTTTCTTTAGGTAACTCTCTGGAACTTTTGGGATTGCTTTTAAAATCCAATATATGGACTTATTCACTGTTTCTCAACCATTCCCTTTAGGTGGCCTCCCTTTCTATGTATGAGTTCCCCATCTCACTCCCAGTACATCTCTACTCTAGCCATTGCTATCATAATGCTTACTGCCACTATTGGTCTTTTTTTTTTAATTATGACTTCAGTACTTCAGCGGATTGTCATTCCTACAGAGCTACAGATATTCTCATGGTCATCCTTGTGCTGCATATACATCACGTACATTTCCACTCCATTCCAGCCGAGCATAGGCGTGAACAACTCAATCTAACTGATTTGCCTCACACTGTGGAACCTTAATGAAAGGAGATCAGGGGAGATTCACCTTGTTCCAGTCAGGTTTCATTATTTGAGGCTGAGAACAGTTAATATTTCCTAGTTGGCATGTTGGAGTGTACCTCTTTAGTGAATAGTCTCGGATGTGGGTGACCTTCCAGGACTTCTGAGTCCCCTAGAAAAGGAAGACCCTGGAGTCTGCTCTTAGAGATCACTTTGCCTCTAAATTTTATAATCCTGTGACTAGGTAATAGGTGCTTTGCAAAACCTCTTCCAATATAGTTTTTGTTGACTTCTAACTAATTTGTACAGGGACGCTCTTGTTTGTTAGTAAAGAAGTTAAAGGGTAGGGTGGTCGGCTAGAGGCTAGGAATGAGCCGTTAGTTCCCCTTCTACAAATTCTGTGTCTTCCTCTTTCTGCAAAAGTTACCTAGGTTTAATAAAATTAGGAATAGCACCTTATCTTTTAAATCCTGTATAGGAGGCATAGTGACTTTTTCAAGTCGTCTTTTAAGTCCCATTTAGAAGATTGGTAAGACCAAACAAGTTAAATACAGAGTGATATTAAAAATGATAATTTAACCTTCAAAGAATGGATAGGTCTCTTAGTGACATTTCTCTTGGACAAAGAATAAATGTAAGTCAGCTGCTCTCAAGAGCATGAAAGGAACAGCCTTTGTATACCCCTCTCTTCTGCAATCTCTAAGCCTTACCCAAGAGCTTTGCACTGGTATTGTTGCCAAGACTGCTTCCCATCATGCATGTTCAAGTTTAAGTACTTACATTCTTCCAAGTTACCACCAGATCATGCTTATTCTCAATTGCTGGCTCCGTAAGAACCATCACTCTGAATAAAGCAGGCAGGTCTGATCCCATACCCTCCACCATTCATACTATTTGTCAATCTCTGGCCAATCTGTGGTAGAAAACTCCAGTTCTCAAGCCCTGTGAGTATATAGACCATATGGCAATGGGCACTTTGAGGAGGTGTAAGTATCTTGAAATGGAAAGAATCTAGGACTCTATGTGTGGGCCAATACAATCACAAGGGCTTCCTAAAACAGAGGTATGGGTACCAATATGAATGAAAGGAGAAGCAACAACAGACACACATTTGATGTGCCGTGAAAAAGGAACCACGAAACAAGGAATGCAAGAAAGAAGTCTGGACAAATTGCAAGAAACTGGAAGAGAGAATCTGCTTTCTTGCTTCTTCTGGCTTTGTTCGTTTGAGAGGCTGGGATGGGCTGAAACCTCTTCATTAGCAGACTCAAGAAGTCCCGAAACTGAGTTGTCCCTGTCGGCAGTTGTCACTCTAAGCTGGTGGAATGTACACAGTCTGTAATCTTCCCCACGACTGCACTTATTTCATTTGTTTTCCAATTTTGTCACAGGGCATTAGGTAGCATGCTGTGTGTCCTTACTCTATGAAAGCTTTATGCACTTCTCTGTGCAAAGGTTCCCCAAAGCCCAAGTACCACACTTTAGAGAGACAGAGGGAAAACTGAGGCAGAGATGTATTTTATTTTTTCAAAGGCAGACTGGTAAACAGTAAACCAAGCTTCAGATTGCGGCAGACCTCGTAAATAGAATGACATCTCTTACTTGAGCCACTTCATTTTAATAGGAAAGGAATTTTATCCATTTTCCTACAGGGTACAAGTTGCTTAGGATTACCATAAGAGTGGATGTGAAGTTCAGATCCCATGTAGTTATACCAGGGTCTTCAGAGTGCGCGGTCTCAGGAAGACAGTCCAACTTTCTAAGGCAATGGGCATAGGGAATAGCTTAACCACCTGGGACTCTACTTGACTTGGGCTGTGCACACACCTCCTCTAATGATGCCCTTGGTAGCATGTGACCATATCAGACTGCACAGACATGTACAGGTGGCAGCATCTGTAGAGGGCTGCACACATATATACAGGTGGTAGTATGTGTACCAGTTGCATGCACATTTACAGGTGGCCGCACCTGCACTGAGCTGCACACACCCTCCACTCAGAACAATGGAGTCAACAATGGAATCAAGATTGTAAATTCCCTATTTACCATCTTATGCACAGACATCATTAGGAAGACATATAATCAAAATTCAGATACATGCAGATACATAGAGGAATGATTATATAACCTAATGTGTTCATCAAAAATAGAGAACCGTCCAAACCAAAATTTTTCATATCCATCCCCCTTCCTTTAGCCCTCATGGAAGGAAGCCCAAACATTAAGAAAAACCCTTGAGTATCTTCACTTATGAGGACACTGCTTTCTTGCAGGGTATTCTGAGCTGTTCTATTATTTTGCTTTAAATAAAATTTCCTTGGTACTTTGAAATTTGTGTGGGATTTTACTTCATTCTTGAATAAGAGGCCAAGAACTTGGACACACCAGCCCTAGGCCCTGACCTGCTCTCAGTAGCTTCATTTAGCAATTTTTGCTGTAAAGAATTTATATGATTTAGGGCACCAAATACATTGTTACCCAATAAATCACCACTATAGCTAATCAGTGAAGCACTTGGAAGGAAATACATTTGTTTTATTTAATACTCTTAAATTCTTACCGTTTTCAAAACCAATGAGTGGCCACAAGGAGCATAAGTAGGTAAAGTCATCTGCTATCAAGTTTGACCACCTGAATTTAATTCCTGGGACCACATCAGGAAAAAAAAATGATTACCACACATTATCCTTTGACCTCCACACATGTACCATAGCACACGTATGCACACACACACACACACACACACAATAAAAATTTAAGCACTAATAAACTAAATATTTCTAACAATTTTTTGCTTTTCATTATTTGCAAAGCACACATAATTACACTCTGAAAGAACTCAGGGCTTTGATACTATTCCACATTTCATTTTAGGACAAAGCTTTTGTTACGTTAGCCTGGAATTACCAACTTCCAAGGTTAACCACAGAAAGACAACATGTGCAGTCAAATACATGCTGGTACCGAGTTGCAAAGTCATCTCTTCAGTAAAACTTCAGGGCCTGCATTTCTTTCCCTGCCTTTGCTACCTTATCCTCAGGCTGCTGGAAGCTCTGCATGAACTAGTATGGTAGCCACTGATTAAGGATGGCCACTTAAATGTAAATTATGAAGCTGAATGTTTAAGACTGGGATGTAGCCCTTGTTTGAGTCCTTGTCTAGCATGTGCCACACCCTGATTCCCAGTGCAGCATAAAACAGGTGTGGTGGTACATGCCTTTTAACCTAACACTTGGGATACAGGGGCAGTAGGACCAGAGGTTCATGGTCATCTTCATCTATATATGGATTTCAAGGTAAGTTTGGATTAGAGACTTAGTTAATAAGTAAGTAAGTAAGTAAATAAATAAATAAATAAATAAATAAATAAATAAATAAATAAATAAATAAATAATGAAATTGAATGTACATCCCCTCACTACATTTGGTGTGGAGGTTGGACTGCACTAGAAAAGACACTGAATGTGCCTATCACAGAGAGTATTTCTAGGTAGGGATGCTTTCATTTTTTTTTTTTTTACTACAGACCACCACAAATTATGCATGGGTAATAAATTTGATTCCAACAGTAAAATATGTGGAAGAAATACTGGAGTTGATCCAGTTCTTTAATGGTGATGTTGGCAGCAGTCTATGGATTCATAGCACCCAGGGCATAGAGTTGTTCAACAGATAATTGCTAGTTTAGCAGGGAGAATGAACTAGAGTGCAAACAATCTCATGGTTGTTCACATTGTCTTTTTATTGATATTTTTGAAAACCCCATGATGAGCTAGGCCATTTTAGAAATAAATAAAATTAAGTTTAGAGAATGTATATGATTTGAACAATATTAAGCTATCAAAATTAAGAGATCAATGTTTAATTACATTTATTAACATAGGAAGCTGAGGTGTAGAACAGACATTCTATCACATGGTTTTGTGTGTGTGTGTGTGTGTGTATGTATGTATGTGTTTGTGTGTGTGTGTGTGTGTGTGTGTGTGTTTAAGTCAAAGGACAACTTTCTGGAGTCTGTTCTCACCTTTAACCTTGCAGGTCCTGCAACCAAACTGGTGGGGAATCAAGAGATCAAGAAGCCACCTATAGAGCTTTTGTCATTCTCTGTGTAGATATCAGCAAAACTAAAGAAGCTTAGAGCAGAACTGAGCTGGGAGCCTGAATTCTAGTCATGTAAGTCTTTGGACTCTCCTCTTCTCCCCTCTCCTCCCCCTTCATTTCTTCCTTCCTTTGCTTTTCTCTAATTCATCAAGACGGACTCTTCTTGTATAGCCCATTTTGGCCGCAAACTCTTGATCCTCTTTCCTCTGCTTCCCAAGTGCTGAGATTTTGGGTATGAGCCACTACACCTAGCTAGACTTCATTTTTTTTTCTGAGACAGGGTTTATCTGTGTAGCTTTGGAGCCTGTCCTGGAACTTGCTCTGTAGACCAGGCTGGCCTCAAACTCACAGAAATCCTCCTGCATCTGCTTCCCAAGTGCTGGGATTAAAGGCATGCACCACCACCACCTGGCTCTAGATTTCATCTCTTAAGGGTTCTACCATTTTCTTAGATTACCAAACTGTCAAGGAACATGTGGACTTTTGAGGGAAATTCTAAATTCACACTGTAAAAGGCCAAATACTGTTTAGTTGTAGTGACATGAAATTTTATAAAACACAAAACTCTTGATCCACCAGAAACAGAGATGGATGTCAGAGAGAGAACTTGACCAGACACAGAGAGTTTTCAGGGGTATAGAACTAATCTGGATGATGTTTAATGGTGGGCACATGATGTACATTGCCCAGACCTACTGAATTCACAACATGTGTAATGAGCCAGCAGGCTTGAAAGTGTGTCACTGGACACTCATTTTATTAGAGTACTGACAGTGGGAGAGACTAAACATGTGATGCCAGGGAAAGCAAGGGGGTTCCTGTATTTGCCATTAAACTTTTCTATGAACACTAAATTCCCCCAGAACATCTATGGATGTACACTAAAAATCGAAAGACAGGAAAACATTGAGCAGGAGGCATCCAGGATCTTTTCTGATCTTACTCCATCTCTTTCTCTTTCACGTCTTCAGCTTCCTTCTTTTATATCATTTACTCACTTGGTGAAGGGAAAACTGGGTCAGAACCTATATTGGTCTCTTGAATCTCTGTCTGTTCTGAGGCAATGTGGGGGATTTTCACCACTATGACTCACAGAGTAAATA
The DNA here is from genome assembly GCA_001685075.1 of Bramus lutescens. NCBI lineage: Eukaryota > Metazoa > Chordata > Mammalia > Rodentia > Cricetidae > Bramus > Bramus lutescens. The sequence goes on along the minus strand of LOEQ01006982.1, from coordinate 59,647 downwards.
AAGAAAACCAAGCCAACTACCAAACACCAAGCAGTTTCAGATGGGCTGTCCACAGGCTGCATTCTGCCTTCAAGGGCTTCTTATAGTTTAGTCTGAACTGACTGACAAAGTTTTAACTTAATGGTTCTATTTAAAAACAAAACACCAGGGAACCCCTCTAGTCTAATGGGAGCTCACCAAGGCCAGCTGGACCGGGACTGATGGAGCATGTGATCAAACTCGACTCTGAATGTGGCTGAAAATGAGGGCTGACTGAGAAGCCAAGGACAATGGCACTNACAGGGCAGGAAACCCTAACTGCTCTTAGGACTGGAGAGGGAGGGGGAGAGGGAGTGGGGGGGTGGGAGGGAAATGGGAGGAGGGAAAGAGGTGGTAATTTTTAATAAATAAATAAAGAAATAAAAAAGAAATAATAATAATAAAAAACCCCAAAACACCAAAACTTGCAACAAAGGACCAAGGTTTTCACAAAACTTTAGCAAAACCTAACATGACATTACCTTCTGACCCTTGAAGCAATCAGGTTTGAGGGCTCTGTCACATTGACTTATGTAGTTCAATGTACTTTTAACTTATCAGAGAATCATTAAAATCATTAGAAGTTGAAAATATCACAAAACCAGTCTATTCAATTGACTCATTCAACATAGTATTCAAGTTTCCCAGCAAACAGCATACAGCGGACTGCATGCATCACATGACTTACTGGGTGCAACAGCTGGTTGTTATTGCCCAGTATCTCAAAAGAGTATTAACCACACATTGCTAGCTTGGGAAAGGATCAAACTTTAACATTTCAGCTGTAGTGTCTAATGAATGTATATCACCATTTCTAAGACAGGAAAATCGTTGAGTTGAATCATACTAAATGGGGGTGTATTGATGTCTGCAAGTAATAAGCACTCTAACACTGTAATATTCATGTAGGAGATGGGAAGTATAAACTAGGCTTTTACATATCTCTTGGGCCCCATAGAAAATTTTCAGAGTATTTCAAACAGTGGACTTTTTCAAAGGTACTCTTCTCACAGGAGTGTCTACAAAACAGGGAATAAATGTGCACCGGGGAGGGGAGAGCTGCATTCCTTACAAAAAATTTTCTGCAATTTCCAGTTTGAGTTACCTGGCTGGCCTCAGAAGAACAGTACCTTTCTCCTTAGCTGTAGAATTCTAATATTAGGGGTTGGCATAAGCAGAGTCTCTTAGACAGTGTCTTTAGAAGACCCATTCCCGAACGAGTTGACATGAAAGCAAGCTTCTAATTTCAAAGTATTTGGGAACTGTCTGTCTGTCTGTCTCTGAATCTTTTAGTGTGTGTGTGTGTTTGTGTGTGTGTGCTCACATGTATGTAGGCCAGTGCCTGTCAATCCTCAGGCACTATCCATCTGTTTTTTGAGACAAAGCCTCTTACTGACTAGGAACTTTTTGATTCAGCTGTGCTAGATGACCAGTGAGCCCCTGAAAGACAAATGTCTCCGCCTTCTCAGCTTTCCAGTCCTTGGATTGCAAGTACGCCAACATGCCTATTATTATTATTATTATTATTATTATTATTATTATTACTATTATTATTATAACATGGATTCTGGAGCTTCATAATTGAGGCAAATACTTTATGAATTAAACCATCTCCCAACTCTTTATGTGAAATCTTTTTCCTATTATCACATTCAGGAGTGGCTCTACAGGAATAAATTTTAATGCTGTTTAATTTAGTTCATTGTATATATCTACTTGCCAAAAGAACGTTTTAAAGCACAGACAGCATTTATTAACACTATGCAGAGCACACTTTGCTAACAGGCACAGAGATGCATCCATCCCTAGGGTCTGTAGGTTCTGTGAGCGACCTCAAGTACAAGTTCAGAACTTTGGGGATTTCCATCTTAGAATGCTTCTAAATTAACTGATTTGCATTTTTCAATTTCCCCCTGGAAACACCACTCCCTTTTTCTCTCTTGCAAAGATAGCTATGAAATAAATTAGCAATGAAAAATACATTCCCCTTGCATTTTCTGAGTTTGATTTTTTTTCAGGAATCTTCCTTCTCTGGTTATAATGGTTACTCATCTTTTCAAAAGTGATCCCCTATGCTGGTAAAATCCTGAAGTCTGGCAAGAGCAAGGCTACTGTAGAGGCATCAAGAAAACATAATTACCATACAATGCCACCTCCCCAATATGGTATTGTTGAGACACATCTCAACCGGAGGAGAAGCATTTTTACTTTTTAATATTTTCTGTATCATGATTTCTATTCTCTGTGTTTCTCTTGTACTCATGGGGCAGATCAGAATACTTTATTACATACATTTGAAATGAGAATTTAAAAAGAAATCTACTTCCTGTGAACGAGGAGAGCTTAATCTTTTAAGGCACCTCAGGGGCAAGTTTGGAAGCTTGAAAAATACAGCCACTTTGGGAGCACTAAATTCCTTGAATGAGCTTACAGAAATGCTGGTCCCTCCAGGGGATGTGACATCCACAGCAGGCACAGGGACGTGCACCCTGTGAGCTGATTCTAATGGGTAGTAAGCCCACCAGGACATGTTCTATGGCTGAATTTAGATTTATATGTGTGAATTGTTCAGAATGGTTACATTTGAATCCTTGGTATGAAGTTCCATCTCTCACCACAAAGGAAGAGATTGGTCAGGTGCTCTGCTCAGTGCTGAACTTGTGTTTGATTCTCCTAAGGATCTCAGTGAGGATCGCAAGTGCCTTCTTACAGCATGAGCTCACCTCAGACACACCAGCAGACTGCCCTCTGATGAGATACTTGGGTCTGGTATCTGAAAGGCCTTTTTTGTTGTGGTGGTAGAGGTTCAGGGATTGGATCCAGGACCTTGTGCTGTTCACTCCATCATCTTCAAAACTGTCAACAGGATTTTGGTATTGACAACCCACAAAACATTCAGGAGACCTCAGCACTAAAATAAATTTTTACTGGGGATGTACCTAAAGCCTCTCACTGAAGTCCAAAGGATAAGACTACACAAATGTACCATGCATATATGGACCAGGAAACGTGTGCTCATCCAAACCAACAGTTTCTCTGAATGCGTTAATAAGAGCACAGTATTTACATCATACCAGAAATCCCAGTCTCATTAGTTAGTGCTAAGGCTAGCTTGACACCAAGTACCCTGTCTTGACAAGGACTGTGACAAAGCAGGGTTTGTAGAGAACAGTGGTAGGGGACAAGCAATCAAGGAAACCTGGCAAAGTGGGGAGACTATGCTCAATCATGTTCATACATCCAATAACTGGTTATTTGAATGAGTTGAGAAAGCATGGGCCAACAACGAAAGCCTTGGGGAACTGAAAGAAGACTAGGCTGTGGAAGAGAGTAACTTCTTCACGCTGGGGGAAAACGTACCATGGGCATTTGCAGACCATCACTGCACAAGATGGCATAACCTGGTGCATCCCATCCTAGGGTCCAATGTTCGAAGCGAACTCTGAATTATTGAAAGCTTTCTACTAGAGAGTAGGAGCTCTACTACTGGCCATCTGCTCAAGGAAGTGGCCATGTCAATGAGACCCAGAGTTGTGTTTCATGAAGTCATAGATTTACAATGTGGCTTTTTATAATTGTTCTCTTTTTATTGCTTCAGCTAAATGGTTTAGAACATATCTGTTAGTTTTCATGATATCACCTAATCTCCATATGACTCCAGGATAAGCAAAAGAGCAGATTGGCAAATAATACCCAGCTGAATTGATCATTAACAGGATTAGCTTAGAAGCATCAAAGCATGAGACAACACCCTTAACCCGACCCTTCCATGTCCTTTTTGCTGTGTGGATTACCATGGTGACTGAGGACAGCTACCACAAATATAAAATCTCACCTTACTGTTTTATGTGAAAGCCAGGCACAGGACATATTCCTTATAATTCCAGAGACCGAAGCTGGAGGATTGTAAGTTTCAGAAACCTAGAATCTGTCTCAAAAAAAGTGAAGGAAGAATGAAAGAAAGATGGAAACAAAGAAGTAGAAAGTTTTCCATCTCTAAGCTTGGATTTTACCTTGATGTGATTCCTGTTGTATGTGGGTGACGCATTAACCAAATCTCCCAAGATGTTTTCAAAAAGTTTCTGATTTTTAAAGTAATCCCAGGTTTTCAAAGGCTCATAAACGTAAGATGGCAGACAATAGGCTGTGCGTGTGTGTGTGCGTACGTGTGCGTATGTGTGTGTACGTGTGTGTGTGTGTGTGAGAGAGAGAGAGAGAGAGAGAGACTGAAAACACAGAAAAAGCTAATAGCTGTAGAAGTTTTCAACAGTGAAAACAGTCCAAGCACGTCAAAGCAGTGATCCCCTGACCTCAGAAAGCTGTAAGCAAAGAGCCTGAAAATGTAGCCACAGCAGTGAGGAGTTTAGAACATGAAAAAAGGTGGATCAAAGGAACACTTCTGAGGTTTCCGTTCTTCAAACTACTAAAAGGCAATAACCAAGCAAAACAAAGCATAGAAATCCTTCAAGCTGCTACCTACACAGCAAACCAATTTTCCAGTCTGCTGGCAATTGCCCTTCTCCATTTTTCTGTTTAACTGGTCACCCATGTTAATATGACCCAGAAAGAAAAAGTCTTCTGTTTCTTGGTCATGCTGACCTAGCATCTTCCCACCTTCTAAACAGCAATTTCTGGCAACAGACAAAAAAATTAATGTGTAGGTGGGAAATAGGTTGGGAGAGCGCAAGCATTTGTTTAGCTCCTGATTTGATCTGAGGAGCACATTAACACTTGAGGAGACAGAAATGCAGAGTCCCTTCTCTCTGGGGACACAAAGAATTTAGCTGTGGAGACAAACACACAGGAACCTAAGTTTTCATCCATTCTTTATGAGCTGCCCAACCTACTGTGGGGCTAGCTGTTAAATTTGCAGATCTGGTCTACAGAGGATATCTTTTCTTCCTCTTTGGCTTTTCTTCTTTTACATCTATTTAAAAATCATTTTTATTTATATGTATGTGTGTGAATGCATGCCACACAAGGGCAGGTGCCCTTGGAATCCATAAGCAAGTATCAGATTCCCTGGAGCTGGAGTTGCAGGTACATGGGCTACCCAGTGTTGGTGCAGGGAACTGAATAATCACTCTTAACTGTTAAGCTAACTCCCTAGCACCTCCAACTGTCGACATTTTGATGAGCTCAGATTTGTGCTTCTTGTCTGCCAGACTCCTTGACGTGCTATTTCTAATGCTTTTGAGATTTAGATGCTCTTACATTTCTCATGTCCCTTTCACTTGAAAACCCAAGGGAAACTCCATGTATTCTCTTCAAAATAATTAAAAAAAATCCCAGTGTTGTCATCAAATCTTGTGATTACCTACTCCAAACTTTGTACCTTTGCTTACAGACAGGCTGTGTATATTATTGGATACGTGCAACTTGTAGCCACGAGCAAGCCTTTTCTTGTCCTTTCCTCTGGCAGAGGTCTTTCAGTCTTTGCATATTTAATCCTCACCTTCCTCCAGGCCCTATTCAACTTCTATTTTTCCAGTGAGCCAACTCCCTGGGAAAGGAACAGGNCAGTTTCAAAGTCTGCTTTGCACGGAGTAAAACCAGAAGGAAAACTATTTAAATTTAAAAAAAAGACAATGTATTTAGCAAATGATAAAATAAGAAATATCAACAATCTTAAATTTATGTACAGTAGGCTTCCCTATCTGCTACTCTATTCAATGAGCATGTGCTCTGGAGGCATCCACGATGAAGATAAAAATTACCTGTTTTTTGATGCCAGCCTGCAGGGTGTGCTCTTATGACATGCTGCAGTATACACATAGGTCTTTAAACACTAGTCTTCACAGAAATGCTCCCATAGTGAAGCTAGACTACAAAGGTGGGCACAGCTTGGACTCAGCCTAGTGTAGCTCTCATGCAAGACATGGTCATGAGGGCTGCCTTACTCAGCTTCATTTTCCTCTACCTAGCCAAAGAGGAAAACAAACAAACAAAAAACCTACCAATCCCAACAATGCTCGGTCAAAGTCGTGACCACAATCCAGCTCAATTTGTAGGAAAACTGGCAATGGTGGACATTTTGAGGAAATCTCAGTTTTCCTTATGTACCCAATCTTTTTTGAAGATTTTTAAGAGGCAAGTTTACAATGGGCTTTGTTTGTTTCTACACTGGATTGAGAAAGTGATTTCTGTATATTAAGTAATACCATGATACACACCTTAATATGAAGCAAAATAAACTTTAGAAAGGGTTTATTTGACTTAGAGATTATTGTCCATCATCCAGGAAAACCATGTCAGAAACTCAAGGCAGGAACATGGAGGTAGGAATTGAAGCAGGAATCAAGGAGTGACGATAAGGCTTACATTCAGATAATTTTACATGCCTTGAGATGCTCTGGCTTGCAGTAAGCTGGCCATGCCTAAATCAATTACCAATTAATAAAATGCCCACGCAAAATGCCCACAGGCCAGTTTGATAGAGGTAATTCTTCTTTTGATGGTCCGTCTTCCCAGGAGGGTCAAGCTGACAACTGAAGCTAATTATGACTGTCTCAGAACAATACTCAGTTTATTTTGTCTATTTAAAAGAGAGGACACACAAATCCTCAAAAGAAAAGACATTGCAGGTGGGGATAGCCTTTGATGTTTTTAAATTCCAGGATTAACGATTCACTGAATCTAGCTCCTATGGAATCCATAAAACCCACCTCAGACATTTGTAAAGTGATTAGTTTGAAATGGTGATCTCAAATAGCCACCTAGACTACAACAATGCCTCCACAAATGCTATCTAAGGGATGGAACCAGATGTCTGAGTTTCCCCAAGAATAACTCTTTAGCACAACGACCTGAGAACCATTTTCCTAATAGACTAATAGCAAGCAGCACAAGACCTTAAACACCCACAGGAGTTGGCGGTGTAACCAAGACGTGCTGTAACCTTTTTCTAAGCTCTAGGGTGTACGGCACATCACATAAAACTGATTCCCATTAACTACGTGATGCAGCTGATGTCTGTTTCCTTATTTACCAACGTGCGGATCAGCCATTTATCACTCGGATGCACAAAGTGGGCTGCATTACAACCGTGATGAAATCACCCTGGTCATATTTCAGTTAAGAGACTGTCAACTCATTGAAAATATATGGAAGTAAATCTACCTGATATATACGTTTTTGATGTGTTCCAGCAGGGCATGATAAAAAATGTCTCTGGGTAAGTTTTATTGCTGAGGAAAAGCAGAGTCTGACAGCCCCGGGGTGGAGGGGGGGCAGGTTTTCAGAGCACTGAGCTCATAGGTTCCATCTTCTTCCTACTGCTTTTACCTTCCCCCCTCAGATCTATCCAGTTAAGTCATAGAGTGTGAGAGTTGAAAGGGAACTGAGGTAGCCATTTCCAAGACTTTGAACCTGAAATCCAAAATCTTTATAGGCCATGAAAACTTATAAAGCTCCCATGAGTACTTTTTTGTGGAGGCTTAGTGTACCTCTTATGATGAGGTCCTTGGATCTATCTCTAAATAATACTCAGACTTTAAAAAAAATTCTGTTATAACACACATAATATACAATTAACTACTATTTTCTCTCGGGTTTCCTGAAACAGGGTCTTGCTATGCAGTTGATCTCAAACTTACTGAGTATCCCAGGATGGCCTCAAATTCACAGTGCTCCCGCCTCAGTCTCCCAAGCACTGGGATTTCAGGCATATGCTACTCTGCCTGGCTCATATTGTCAACTGTGTGTGTTTGTGTTGTGGTGTATGTGTGCTATATGTGTGTGCAGTGCACATTCTGCTCTAACACTCTACAGCTTACTACATGGAAACAAGTCTGTTACTCTTACGAGGCTGGCTTCTAGCAGTCCCCAGCCCTCCTGTCTGCCTCCCCATTCCTATGGTTATAAGAGCATTCATGTCCATGCCTAGCTTTGTTATGTGGGTGCTAGTCTTAGTCAGTGTTCTATTGTTGTGAAGAGACACTATGTCTATAGCAACTCTTATAAAGGAAGCATTAAATTGAGGTGTGCTTGCAGTTCCAAAGGTTTGGTCCATTTTCCTTAAGGAGGGGAACTTGGTGGCATGCAGGCAGACATGATGCTGGTGAAGTAGCTGAGAGCTCTACATCCAGGTCTGTGGGCAACAGGATGATGAAGGAGCCACTGGGCCTGGCTTGGGCTTTTTTTTTTTTGAAAACCTCAAAACCCATCTCCAGTGACACACTTCTTCTAATAAAGCTGCACCTCCAAATCCTTTCAAAACACTCCCTGATGACTAAGGGTTTCTATTGCTGTGAAGAAACAACATGACCATGACAACTTATAGAGAAAAACATTTACAAAACTTTATAAAAATTTATAAAACATTATAAACATTAAAATTGTAAACATTGAATTGTGGTGGCTTGCTTATAGTTCAGAGGTTTTTTACATTGTTGTCATGGTAGCAGGCAAGGCAGCATGCAGGCAGACATGGTGCTAGAGCTGAGAGTCCTTACATCTTAATCCAGAGGCAAAAGGAAGTGAACTATCTCATTGGGTGTAGCTTGAACAGAAACCTTAAAGCCAGCCTCCACAGTGACACATTTCCTCCAACAAAACCACACTTACTCCAACAAAGTCATACAAGTACAATTCCTTTTGGGGGCCATTTTCTTTCAAACAACCACATTAAGCATTCAAATATATGAGCCTATGGGGGCCATTCTTATTCAAGCCACCACTATGCTATAATGTGAGAGAGGGTTCTCAATACATGGGCAGTAAATGTTCCTACCCACTGAGCCATCCCAGTTCCCATCCTATTATTTATATATTTATATATTTATATATTTATTTATTTATTTATCATGTTTTTAAAAATTTCTTTATCCTGGCTGCAGTTTTCCCTCTCTTCTCTCCTCCTAGCCCTTCCTCCCACCTCCTTTCTGTGCCAACACCCCCCATCCACTCCTCCTCCACTTCTATTCAGAAAAAGGCAGGCTTCCAATAGATAGCAACAAAACATGGCATATTAAACTGCAATGAGATTAGACACCTCCCGTCCTATTAAGGCTGAACAAGGCAACCCTTGTTCAGTGTGAGGAGAAGGCCAAAAGCAAGTGTCAGAGATAACCCTTGCTCCCACTGTTAGGGGTTCCACAAGAGGAACTCACTGCCCAACTGTCACATATATGCAGAGGGCCTAAGTCAGGTCCATGCAGCGTCCTGGAAGTCGGATCAGTCTCTGTGAGCCCCTAGGAGTTGATTCTGTGTGTTTTCTTGTGCTGTCCCTGAACACTCTGGCTCTTACAATCCTTCTTCCCCATCTTCTGCAGGGTTCCCAAGCTCCACCTCATGTTCGGCTGTGGGTCTCTGCATCTGTTTCCATCAGTTGCTGGATAAAACCTCTCTGATGACAACTGGACTACTACACTAATATGTGAGTATTCTATACCTATAGCAGAATATCTTTAGGTATCATTACATTGATGTTCTTTTCCCTGTCAGTCATGTTTGGTTTCATCCTAGGTCTCCTGGGCCATCCATCCAGCCTCTGGATCCTAGAGCTCCAGGTAGTGTCAGAGGTGGGCTCGTTCTCATGGCTTGGGTCTCAAGCTGGACTCGTTATCCATTTGTCACTCTCATAATCTCTGTGCCACTTTTACCCCAGCACAACCCATAGGCAGGATAGACTGCAGGCTGAAGATTAGTGGCTGGGTTGGTGTCCCAGTCCCTCTACTGGAAGTCTTGTCTGGACACAGGAGGTGGCCAGTTGACGCTTCATATCCTCTATTGCTAGGAGTCTAACATGAGTCATCCTTGTGATTCCTGAGAGTTTCCCTTGCACTGGTTTCTACTTCACTTGAAATGCCCCTCTTTTCCAGTCATCTCTTTCAGTACTCTCTCTCCATCCACCTCAACTGATTCCTCATGTTCCAATCCCCACCCACCCCTAGGCCATCCTTGAAATTTAGCTATTACCCTTTCCCAGGGAGATCCAAGCATGTTGGGAGCTGTGAAACACCCAGATCCCGAATTTCTTGTAAACAACTTGTTTTCCCCTGATCTGAGTGCCTACAGCTGCTCTAAGCATGAGACCCTCAGGAGTTCTTGGTGGCAGGGGAATGGTTTCTGGTGCATTTGGCTGGGTTGTGGCTATCCCTATATAAGCTGCCCCTGGACACAATAAAGAGGCATTCTTGGGGCATTTTGGCATCAAGGATAACCTGTATCTCTCTATGTCTGGGAGTCTGTTTATGTTTCAATCTCCATCCCCTTGCCGGTTCACAAATGGTATGGTGGCTCATAGAGCACAGACGGGCATGGTGCGCTGTACAAGCATCCTCCCTGAGCCCTGCTTGTTACCTGGCTTCTCTGGGTCTGCAGATTGCAGCATGGTTATCTTTTATTTTATAGCAAATACCCACTTATGAGTGAGTATAAACCATGCATGTCTTTCCAGGTCTAGGTTACTTCACTCAGGATGATTTATTTTTCTAGTTTCATCCATTTGCCTGCAAATTTCATTATGCCATTGTTTTTAACAACTGAGTAATACTTCATCACATAAATGTAGCATATTTTCATTATCCATTCTTCAGTTTAGGGGCATCTAGGTTTTGTTCAAGTTCTGGCTATTGCAGATAAAGCTGCTATGAACATAGTTGAGCAAGTGTCCTTGTAGTATGATTGAGCATCCTTTGGGTATATGCCCCCAAATGGTATAGCCAGGGCTTGGGGTAGATCAATTCCCCATTTTCTGAGAAATTCTCATATTGATTTCCAAAGTGACTGGGCAAGTTTGAACTCTCACCAGTAATGAAAGAATGTTCTTCTTGGTCCACATTCTTTCTAGCATGAACTGTCACTTGTGTTTTTGATCTAAGCCATTCTGACAGGTGTAAGATGGAATCTTGGGGTCATTTTGATTTGCATCTCCCTGATGGCTAAGATTGTTCAACATTTCTTTAAATGTTTCTTAGCCATTTGAAATTCTACTGTTGAGAGTTTTGTTTAGATATGTACACCACTTTTTAGCCACCCTGTTTATTTTTAAGAGTGCAGTCTACTAGTGTTAGATATATTTGGTGGTGTTGCATAACAAATATCTAATACCTTTGTATGTTGGGTCTCACAGTGATCCATGACCTTCCTAAAACAGAGGTTACTTTTGAAATTAGGAGAAATCCCTAACCCTCTGAAATCATAAATTCTGAGCAACTGTCATGCCTGTGTAATTGGTCCAGAGAACTCTAGTACACAGATGTTTGGTTTGGATGTGGTTTGTCCTAGTTTTGAAACTTGATGTCATATGGGGCAATGGGGGTTTTTAAGAGGATGAATGTGTTTTAGGGAGGCTAGAGTACTTCTTGAGTGAATATGAGCAGGCTGCCCTGACTCATGTCATTCCTGATGTCTATCTGCTCCCACTTCTGCAGGTGTGAGACCTCTCTGCCATGAATTGTCCTCATGTAGCCACCTGTCATACTATAATGTAGTATGATGCTCTGTCAGATGCAACCATCCCTGTTTGACCTTCCCTAACATCAGATCTGCAAGCTAAAAGGCCTCTCTTTTCTTTATACATTACCTAGCCTCAAGTAGTATGTGATTTCAGCACAAATATCATTATGACAAGTTCTGGAAGGAGAAGCCAGAATAACTCCTATTGTTCCCAGCAATGCCCCAGCCTTAACTTTCTTTACTGGGACCTCTCTTTCAGGTTTAAATGTCAAGCCATGAAAATTTCAAGCAGAGATAGCTCTGGAAGAAGATTATTGAATTGTATGCAACATGATGTCTTAAAATAGACAGAAATCCCTTGAATCTACTTTTCAGATATAATAGACACAGCAGTTACAGAATGGAGGAAAATAAGGACCCTGGATTATAAGCAAGCATCACAGTGAGAATTAGTTCCATGATCTCTAAGGATGGAAACCAGAGGTAGGGGAGTGCTAGCATCCTCGTTTTACAGTGTCTGAGCCCTAGGATGTTCCATCCCTTCAAACACTAGCCTTCCAGTGCTTCTCCCTTTAACATATTCTGAGATAACACCAGAATAGTTCACAGAAACAGCAAGGAGGTGAAGTATCAATTTCATCAGAATCTTTTATGTGCTATAGCACACAGAAAGTTACCTGCGCATTGACTGATGACCACACAGGGACACTGTTTACACAGAGTGATGTTATTCTAGCAGAGATCCTACTGATGAGCGTGGGAGTCCCTTACTAGCTGACAGCAGGAGCCATGGAGGGAAAATCACAGCTGCACACCTCCAGTCTGCCTTCCTTTTACTCTTATATATGCCTACTGCATGCCAGGCACTGATCCAAGTTTCACTTCATCTTTGTTAAAATCTATAGTGAATGTGCCCCCTTGTAGCATCAAAGAAACTGAGTTTAAAATAAATTTCATTACTCTATCCACAGCCTCACAGTTAATGGCAGAACAAGGGATTGAACACATCCCCTTAGCCTTTAATATTTACTCTATCCTGAGGGGAATGGTTGAAAACCCGTTTAAAGTAAAGTTGTGAAGGCTGGGTGGTGACTGGGCCTTGTGTTCTAGAAGAATCCCACATTTCTGGTGCTGGTGCATTGGCTCAACAGGCAGAAGAGCTTGGCACTCCAGCCTGGCAAAGTGAATCGAATCCCAAGGACTCAAGGTGGACTTGAAGGACAGATTCCTGAAAGTTGTCCTCTGACCATCCCACTGTGGCATGCACAGACACAGACATAGACATGCACACACACATACATACACACACCCTAATAGGAAACAAGTAATAAAAAAATTCTACACTTCCGGAGTAAGCAATGGTTAGGGGAGGTACAAGACGTTCTAATAAACCTAAAGCATGGGGTTAGTAAGTATTCTCATTTGATCTCTGTTCTCCATAAGCAAAAGCAAGTTCACACATACAAACTAGACTCTGTCACTGGAGATAGTGCCATCTGTCATTCTCCTCACTCCACAGATCATTTTGAATGAAGGGATGTCTAACACTTCTGCTTGGTTCCTTCTATAACACCCTTCTTTCCTAGTGGGTTCCTTATTGTTTGATATAGTGACATGAGTATCCCAGTGGTCAGGTAAAGCAAGTGTCGTAGTTACTTTTCTATTGCCATGGCAAAGCAGCATGACCTAGGCAACTTAAAAAAGTAAGCACTTATTTTGGGGCTCATGGTTCCCGAGGGTTAGAATCCATGATCATCATGGTATGGAGCATGGCAGCAGGTGGGCAGGCATGGCATTGGAACAATACCTAAGAGTTTACAGCCCATCCACAGCAGGAGACAGGGAGAGCTAACTTGGAATAGCCTGGGTTTTGGAACTTTAAAGCCCACCCCCAGTGACACACCTCCAACAAGATCATACTTCCTAATTGTTGTATGAGGCGAGTGGGCTGTGTCCTGCAACCTGGCAAGCTTAGCCCCCGAAATAACCACACAGAAATTGTATTAATTACATTACTGCCTGTCCCATTAGCTGTAATTTCTCATTGGTCAACTCTCACATTTTGATCTAGCCCATTTCTAACGAGGTCATGGCTTACCAGGAAAGATTCTAACCAGCATCAGTCTTAGGCAGGAGCTTCATGGCATCTGCCACACTGCCCTTCTTCCCAGCATCTAGTTCAGTCTACTCCACCTTTCTAAGTTCTGCCCTATCAAAAGGCGAAGGCAGTTTCTTTATTCAATCCATGAAAGCAACACATAGTCAGAAGGACCTCCTACACCACCTAATCCTTCCCAAACAGTTCCAACGGGGAGCCAAGCATTTACACAAATGAGCCTATATGGTACATTCTCATTTAAATCACCACAGCTAAGGTTTTAGAGATTCATACTGAGACTATACTGATCATTGCAGACTTCCATGGTAGAAGTTTTCTTTATACTAAATTATTTAGTAATGAAGAAGCCTAGCTCAGAAACTGTGGGCTAATTATCAGTCTCATAGTTATGAGGTAAACAAATCCCCAAATTGCAATGTTAAATTTTTTCCCTAAGACTTCCCAGGAGTTTCATTTTCTTTAAGAATTTTGCTCATTACTTATTCATTAACCAGATTTATCAAGAAGTAGATAATATCATCTCTCTGGAGCTTAAGTTTCATTATCTTCCCTTGAAGATAATAGATGAAGGTCAGGGATGAATACACTGAAGAGCTTTTAACTCTCTTGCTGTGGCTATTGCTTTGGTGTACTTGTTTTTTAAAAAAAATCATTTCACTAAAGCCTTGATGAGGGACTTGACCTATGGGATTTTCAATATAGTCCCAAGGTAGAATATTAAAAACAACAGCAACAAAAATCCCCCCAACATTTGAACTGGTCCCAACTATCAATACAATTACACATTCTACAGATTTCTCTACTAGGGGAAGAAAAACGGCATTAGGCTGCTCTTATCAAGATAAAGCAGGTAAAACATTTCTACTAGGATTAAATCAGTTTCAGAAGGCTTGGAATCGCCCCATGATGCTAATGTGAAGCGTAGAGAAAGAAGAGTGATGCTGAAAGTAAACATTTACAGATAATCACATGTGTATTTACGTGTGTACATTTACATGTGTTGACTGTGTGTGTGTGTGTATGCACGTGATAATGGTGATCAATCTAAGGACCCGAGTATGCAAGCTAGCACTCTACTGAGACACATTCTCACTGTTTTAGGGTAATTTTTAGGTACAAAATATAGGAGACCCTTATACTTTATTGTAGGAAGTTAAGGGCTACCAGGTCAAGAGGAGTCAACCTGGAGTCTGCCTGACACTGTCAGAGGTCCTGATTGTGCCTAGCCCAATGAGGAACAACTGTAAGATGTTGCCTGAGGGACTAGCAACAGGTGCTGTTAGAGGTTCCAATTGTGTTGTCAATGTATCAGAACACCTGGCGCTGGATTAAAAGGTTTTTCCCTGTTGCTAAATAAATGAGTCTGCTGTTTGCCTTTCCCCTGACTCCCAGGGTCTATGTAGTTGACGCTGAGCCTCCCCCGAGGGAGATGTTAGGGCCCAGCTACACTGTATGTCATCTTTTCATGTAAAGTTTAGGAGATCCAAAATTCCTGTATGTTAAAAAAGCACAAGATTTTGATATGCGTGTGTATAAAACTGTCTTTTGGTTTTAGGATTATTGATGTGTTCTTGTAGTTCCAAATGTGGAAATACTTTATCTGTCAGTTTATTATTTTAATGTACAAAGCATACATGAATTTTCTGCTACATTACTTTATAGATTAATAGTTTGGAATTTCTATAAGAATACAGTGGTATTTAATTTTGTGCATCATCCGGACTACACTAGAGAGTGCACAGCTAGTTTGTTAGACATTGCTCCAGGGAGAGCTCATTAAGGTGTATTTAGAAGAAATTAGCATTTGAATTGGCAGATTGAGTAGAGTCCATGGCTGTCACTGACATGGGTGGGCATCATCTAATTCACTGGGGACACAAACAAAAGTGGAATAGGAGACAATCAGATTTATTTTTCATTGCTGCCTGACTGTAAGAGTTGGGATACCATCCTTTGCCTCTTCTCTGTGCCTCTGACTGTCTGTCATGAGGTCAGCATTGGTTCTCTAATTCTCATTAGAGACTCAGGTTGGGACTATGACACCTGGTTGTAGGTGGCAGATCTTGGGAATTCCTATAATCTACAATCCCAGGATAGTATGGCAAATCTATTCCCCAGATTTTTCCTTTTCTCACTGACTCTCTTTATCTCTGGTTCTGATTCTCAGTGAATCCTAAAAAATACAAACATTACATGAAGTTGAGGAACAAGCTGAGTCAGGGTTTGACAACTGTAGTACCAGGTGCCTTGAGTGAGTTGTTGAAACAAATGACCATTAGAAGACGGCCCCATTTTCTGAGATACATGCAGCCATTTCTGTCTTTTTCATTTATACTTTCTCTGGAGACACAGATACAAGATATTTCATCTTAACTGCATTGGAAGAAAGAGACAAGCACAATTATAAAGCATCAAATGATAAAAGGTTTTTTTGTTTTGTTTTGTTTTTAGGAAATAATGAGACTGGGGGAAACTACAGACTAGACATCCAATAAAAGGGATATGATCGCCATCCGGTGATGGCACACGCCTTTAATCCCAGCACTTGGGAGGCAGAGGCAGACGGGTTTCAGTGAGTTCAAGGTCAGTTGGGTCTACAGAGAAACCCTGTCCCAAAAGACCAAATAAATAAATAAATAAATATGAAAGGGAGGGTGTGGTTGTTACTACACCTTAACTGGATGGCAAAGATGGGAAAGCAATGGTAAGATCTATCCATTTTTTAAAATTCTGTATCTGTGTGTATGACTGACATGCATATATACATTTATATTTATGTATGCAGATACACTGCCTGATCTTCCAAAGGTTCTGAGTTGAATTCCCAGCAACCACATAATGGCTCACAACCATCTGTAATCAGATCTGGTGTCCTCTTGAGGAAGAGACCCAATCAGTTGTCTTCATCAACTTAGAACATGAAACTCAATATGGAAAAGTTCAACAGAACCACCACATACGAGCTGCCCATGCATGCTTCAGCATTGCCAGGGCATAAATTTCATTTTTCTCATTTCATGCAGTGTGTGTTTGTGTGTGTGTAGTTGCAAGGCTAATGACAGGTTTCCTCCATTGCTTTCCACCTTATTTACTGAGGCAGGATCTCTCCATTAGATGCATGTTTAAGTGAGTTTACTTAGCCAGCTAGCTCTGGGGATATCCTGTCTCTGCCTATAGAGCTAATATTACAAACATGCGACCATGCCTGCATGGCCCTTATTTGGAGATTATAACTCTGTTCTTCACACTTGTGTAACAAGCATTTTACCCACTGAGTCAGCTCCCCAATCCCCACCCCCTTTTTTCAAGAGAAGCTAGAAGTTTGGATTTATAAGTAAGCAACCCACTTTTTAAAAGGTCAATTCAATTTGTTTTNTTTTTTTTTTTTTAGAAACACATAGGTTTGAATGGAAGACATTTGTAGTCCTTGTCTGGCTAACCGGTGTGGGTTAAATGGTGCTCTACATGGAGTAACAGGAGTCCAAAGTGGAGAGAGAGGGGAGAATGACAAGAGTTTGATTCATTTGATCATTCACAAAGCTTGAAGGAGGCTAACAACAGTGAATGTGTCAAGTCAGCGCCCTCGCAGGATCCTTGGGAAGATTATTATAATGACATGTTGGCAATTTGAATTAACTACATACTGATCCACCACCGATTACAGTAAGTGAAAGAGAAAATGAAAGTAAACACTGAGCTGGAAGAGATTGGTGGGGTACATGGAGAATGACAATCTGGAGGAAAAGAAATTCCCAAACTGATTCTCAGATTCCTCCTCCGAGAACATAAGGGTGACCAAGGCAGTGTGGGCCAAGACGGGAAACTTACTGCTCTTATTTGAAGCAGTGGTTTCAAATTCAGAAGCCCCATTAGGTAACTTCAGACGAGTCATCCGTTTTGTTTGGGCAGAGTGAGCTTGCACACCACTAAAATGCTATGTGTAGTTTGTAACCTCAGGACAGGTAACAATCTCATTTGATCTTTATTTTCTTACTTGCAAAAACTTGGTGAATTTGATGGCTTCTGCAATTTCTTCCAACATATTACTGGAAATGATAGATGTCCAATTATTGAAGGTAGGGTGAACGCTGGAAAAAATTCAAAATTAAAAGAGGGAAAAAGATTCATGGCAAACAGGGAAATGTGTGAGCGGAGACTTAGCTTGAAAAATTAGACAAAATTTATAAAAAATTATTCCAAAATTATCAACACTCGGTTATAGATGCCACTGCATAGAACATAAGGATGTGCTCAGCAGAAACCAAGCAGCAATGGATTTGAGGGCGAGCATAAGTTTCTTCTGACTAATTGAACTGGTAGAGGATGCACTGTCCATTACTTCATGTTTGAATTTTCCAGTATAGTAATCAAGACAGACACTGCTGCCAAGCGAATGCCCATGAAGGCTGACATTGTTTCACCAAGTGCCTTTCCTCCTCTTTCCTATTCAAATCTTCCTCTTCGGAGGCATTTACCTTTGCATAGTTTTCTCCCAACTGTTAATCATCTGGCTCTACTGGATTCAGTGACAATAGACTTGAGTTGCATCTGACTGGGTTTCGATCTCTTCCACAGGCTTTGTAAAATCTTGCATTTGAGCACAACACTTACAGAGTCTTGCACTGAGAAAGCACAAGGCTATCAAACATGTAACGCATGAGATGCCACCCAAAAATACAAACAGCCACTGAGTCTATAGGACTACTCTCAAAAAAATGTAGGGTGGAAACAATAAACATTCCTTAATTTCTGTCTAACAATAAATTTGTAGGCATACTTGATTCATCCCTGTTTGTGTGCTACCAATTAGAATTACTTACACAATGGAGAAGCATTATAATGAGACGCTGAGCATCTGTATCTTTCCCATGATAAATGTTCATTTTCTAAAGCTTATATTCACAAGAAAGAGACTAGGAAAGGAACGCATATAATTAGTTTAAAAATGTAATTTTCATGCATGGACCAACGTTTTCGACAGAGTATTTTTCATTTGTAAGAACCAAGGTTCAGAATATTGATTTCAAATATGTCTAGTGGCACATGAGACACTGTATCACATTAGAGAAAGAACTTTCGAAATAAAATATAAATTACAAATAAAAGGATAAATTAAAACATAAAACCCACAAGAGATCAGCCAGTGAAATGGTTTTTAGTTCCCTTTCAAGCTAAAAATGATGCGGCCTCTGTCAAGGAAAAGTCATTGGTCAGACCCATTTGCACGAGGTTCATTTTAAAACCCGAAGCAAATGAAATGGTCACTTAACAACCCAAGTAGAGAATTTTAGTTCAGATCCCCAGAATCCACGTAAACCACGGCTCAGTTGTATGCTCTGTGATCATAGTGTACCTCTGGAGAGATGGGAGGCAGTGATAGGGTATCCCCAGGAAGCTCAGAGACCATCTATTCTACGATACACAACAGTCACATACAACGGGGAAGACGAGGAAAGACGCCGAAAATAGCTCTGGCATATGCACACCCGCATTCGTAGATGAAAATTCATTACACACACACACACACACACACACACAGAGGTGCACACACCCATATACATGTGCACACATGCACACACACACACACAAAAGAAGCGAGCAGTTGCAACAAAAAGGGAAATTTACCCAACTAGACTTTCAGTGATGCTGTGGTATATAACTCGAGCAATTCATTTATACTTCATGGACTCCACTCTGTAGAAAAGTGATTCTGTTTTATTTTTAAAATATTTTATTTTTAACTATGTGTGGGTATACGCAGTGCCTATAGAGGCCAGAGGAGTGTGCTGGATACCCTAGAAATTGGAGTTAGGAAGGTTTTGAGCCTCTTAAGCCTTCTTAACCTGAAGAGAAGTCATTACTCTTAACCACTGAGCCATCTCTCCAGCTCTCTCGCCTCATTTTTTCTTTTTTTGAGACAACGTGTTGTTATGTAGTCCAGATTGGCCTTGAATTCTCTGTGTAGCTCAGGTTGGCTTTGAAAATTTAACTCCTGCCTCAACATCCTGTGTTAGGATTACAGGTAGGAGCTCCTATACCTGACCAATAAAAAAATATATTCCAAAGTAGGGTTTCAAAACCAGCAATCTTATTTAGTCCACTTAGTTTGGCAGTAGGTAATTGTTACTCAGGGTGCATCCTCTAGGCATTCAAGGCAGAAGCGGCAAGCCCAGAGACAGAGAATTAGGTTTGTATATCCAGTGCTGATTTACTTTCAGGTTAAGATGGGTTCTGAGACTTAAAATCTCCTAGTCTCTTGAAAGTCAAATAAACAAATTTTAAAAGAGTAGGGCAAATGCCTCCCAGGTGCTCCAATTTCATTACATCAGCTGCATGAATTCAACCAGATACCACAATTTCTTCTGCCAATGGCTAGTGAATATCTGCATGGTTATTTGGGACAATGGGAAAGGATGGTGTAGAAAATATCATCATGCTGCCGGGTTTGCACAAGGTTCTATAATTTATGACCCAGGCTGTGCTTTTGTTTTCCTGAGAAATGCTGACTTGTCCTTTCTTCACCAAGCGATTGTTTTATTTTACCAAGCTATTCCAAGGAACCTGATGGCAATTCTGCATTCAAGTTTAGTTTTTCTATTCCCCAAACTCAGAGAAAAGACGGCCTGATACTCCAACCTCATCTAAAACAAATTGGAAAAGAATGGGAAGAGAGCAATGCCACTAGATACACAGAGCAGTTTGTGATGAGAAAGGGAAGGACAGAAAACTCACCTACCCTTTGAGACCGGTTTTCACCCTGACAATTTCTTTCTGTTTTCAATACCTACTAGACTTGGATGCCAAGCCAGGATTTAGATTCTGAAACTGTGGACTGGACCAACTCTTCTGGGAAAATACATTTTTAAAAATGTTTCTAGTGACATGGGTAGATTTTGTTCCTATTCTTAGTCCATTTGGAAAAGAATAGCTAAAATATTTAATTAACATTTACATTATTTTGGGTGTTATGAGTAACTCAGGCATGATTAAGGTATACAGGAAGATCTGCCTAAGTTTCATAAAACTTAATAGAAGAGACTTAACTCCTTTTGGATACCACAGAGTCCTCTACAGACACAAAGAGGCATCTACACTTAGCTGTAGAAAATGAAACAGAAAAATAGTTTTCTTCATTTAAAATAATATTGTTAATAGTTCTTCACTTTGGCAAGGATAAGGGATCTTTTGGGTATTTCTTGTCCTCATCAAACTGAGGAATGGTTCTCTCTGCACCCGATGTAGGTCCCTTCCAAGGTCCCACAATGTAGTCTGAGCAACTGTATGATAATTCTGA
This sequence comes from Bramus lutescens, assembly GCA_001685075.1. Classification (NCBI taxonomy): domain Eukaryota; kingdom Metazoa; phylum Chordata; class Mammalia; order Rodentia; family Cricetidae; genus Bramus; species Bramus lutescens. Next base: position 38,816 of record LOEQ01006982.1, on the reverse strand, counting down.
CCTCTTTGGGAAATAAGTCTCATTCCACATTCTGACTTCTTTAAATCAGGCCAGATGAAGGAAGTGCCACCAAATGCTAAGGTCTTGTCTATGACTTTGCTCTTTCCCCTACAGGTCCTCAGGAAACTATGAAGTTGAAGTTTATCTCTGTTCCCTTCTCAGAATTATTTTTCTTTTAGTATCCTATGAGACTCTCCTGCATTTATTTCACTGGATTATATCAACCAGACAATGGCACAGACACTTGTTAAAATTTATGATCTTACCTTTTCTCTTCCCTTCTCTTCTTTTCTCATCCATCTCTCTTTCTCTCTCTCTCCTTCCCTCTCTCTCTCCCTCCTCCCTCCCTTCCCCATCTCTTCCTTCCTTCTTTCCTTCCTTCCTTCTTTCCTTCCTTCCTTCCTTCCTT
>LOEQ01006982.1:23136-35121 GCA_001685075.1 Bramus lutescens | reverse complement strand
AATGATAATGACACTGGATTTTGATACTGCATGTACTGGCTTCTTGGGAGCCTAGTCTGTTTGGATGCTCACCTTCATCCTTGGACTTCCCACAAGGCAGAGCACACTGACTTCTCTTAGGACTGGAGAGCGAGGGAGAGAGGGAGTGGGGGGAGTGGGGGTGAAATGGGAGGATGGGAGGATGTGGAAATTTTAAATAAATAAATAAAAATATGTCGTTTTTAGAAGATGGAGACCCTCTCTGCTATGCTGAGAGTCCAGGAGTGAACCAAACACAAAGCCTTCCATGCACCTTTGTGTACATCTGGATCATCTTTATGCTGTGCTAGATTTCATGGCCATATCCAGCTTTTGAGATAAGAAAAAGCCTGGATGATGACATCTGCTTTAATACTCGTGCTATCTTCTCCCACAATCATTATGTATTAAAATATCTCACACATTCCTCTCTGTAACCTCTGGACATGAGCCAGAGGACAAACTTCCTCATAAGCACTCGGAGCCAATTTCTAGCATCTGCTCAGGGAAGATAATGGCAGAGCAGGTAGGTTCTCCAGAAGCTGTGAGTACTGAGATACAGCATGGGACCTAGACTTGAGAACAGGAGCTGGCATGGGACAGGCGCCAAAGAAATGTCAAATGCCAAAAGATGACAGAGGACACAAGCTGAGGTGTGTGTTTAAAATTCATAACACAGTTTAAAGCAATCAGACAGGAAGAAAAGAGAGAAGAGGAGAAGGAGAAATCAGTACAGAAACTACCCTCCCTTTATAGTAGGTACCATTATCCAGGCATTGGTACCAAATGCTGACTCTAATGAGACAACGAAGATGGAGATGTACCAGAAATAGGAACCTTATTAGCGGCTTAATTGGATGGAAGCTCTTCTAAGTCCTAGTTCCGTCACTATTCGGCTGTGTGACATTAGTCACATGCCTCATCTTTGTTTCACCTTCCTCCTTTGTCACACAGAGAGAATAACAGTACGTCTACTCTCAAAGAGACTGGGAATATTAAATGATTTAATATATGTAAAAGGGCAGCATAGTGCCTAGAATTTATTACTTGCTGTGGTAGGCTGATAAAGCCTCCCCAAATACAGTAAAATTTAATCCCCGTGTCATGATTAATTTTGTGTGTCAAATTTGTCTTGGCCGCAGAGTGGCAGATATTTGGTGAAACATTATTCTATATACTTTTGCACTGTGGTAATTTTTGGATGAGATTAACACTTAAACGTGTAGGCTTTGAGTATAGCAAAGTACTTGTTACTATATTACTTGTGCACCATCTCATCCTGTTAAAGGGTTAATATAAAAAAGAGCTGGGCTCCTCTGAGCAAGAAGGAATCTGCTAGAATGTAGACTTTGCACTTGAACTGCAAATCTTTCCAGTGTTGCTAGCCCAATGGTCTCCTCTGTCATGTTTTACACTATCTAAACCTCTATTTGCATAAGTCAATTCCTTGAAATCATTAATTTCAACCTCCACCCAGCTCCCTTACCGTCCCTCACTTCCTTTACTCTCTCTTCCATTGTGCTGATTCTATTTCCCTGTAGAACCCAAACTAAATATACCTGAATTGTATAAATGCTGTCTTGTTTGGACAAAAGTATCTCTGTACATGTATGCATATAAAATAGATATAAGGCAGACACCAGAGGAAAAGATAACGTTAAGATGGAAAAAAATGGAATGATGCAGACACAAGCTAAGGAATGCCTAAAGTTACCCTAAAGCTAAAAGAGGCAAAAAAAATGAATTCTCTCCAGTACCTCCAAAATGTGGTCCTACTGACAGGTTCACTGATACTTGTGGCAGCCAGATATGGTAGAGGGTCTAAGTCTGCTTCCTCATGTTGTGATAAAATAAAGACCAAAAAGCAACTTGTGGAATAAAGGTTTATTTGGCTCATCTGTCTCAAGTTACAGTCCTCATCACAATGTACTGTCCTCTCAAAGTGGTCCCCTGTGTCATCACAGTACCCCAATGCCTAATCAGAGTTCTTTATTTTTCCATCACCATACTCTTCTGTGCAATCACAATGTCACACTTGTAAGCCCCTCAAGACTGGTGAGTGGCCAGACTCTACCCTGAGGATATCTAACCACCAGGCTCCACCCACAGTAGGAACTCAAGGCAGGAACCTGGAGGCAGGAACTGAAGAAGAAGCTGTGGAGAGAAACTGCATAATGGCTTACATGTTCATGATTTACTAGCTCATGGCCTGCTCAGTGTACTTCCTTGTACTTCCTTAGACAACTCAGATCCACTTGCCAAGGGGCAGCGCCAACCACAGTTGGCTGAGCCCTTCCACAGCAATCATTAATCAAGAAAATGCCAACCAGACCAGGGAGAATAGGCTTCCTCTATTTTGAGTCCCTGAGTTTGTGGTAATACATTATTGCAATGCTAGGAAATGAGTACACTTACATAGGTGTCTTTTATGACATCCAGCATCTCCCCACTTACAAGTCATAAAACCTTCAGAATTGTAAGAGCACATAACTCAGAAGAAAGCCATTATCACTATACTTTCCCATATTCATCCACTAGGATGCACCATTCACACATATTACTCCATTGATCTCACTCAGAGATCACCTGAAATGTTAAAATTTATAATAGCTAACAATGGAGACAATCCTGCCTCCACCAACTCCAAGGAAGTCAGGAAACTTCTGATTGTCTTGAGGGTGGGTGGTGGCATTCAACCTTGGTCTGTTTGTGGAATAAAGCTCCTCCCCAGCACTCTAGTGTTCTTGAGAAGTAATTTCTGGGGCCATCAGTGGCTTAAGGATACCATGATATTAGGAGAGACTGCCATCAAACTTTTGCATTAAGAGGACCAAGAGAAACCATCTCTTGTGGTTTGAATATGAGATGTTTTCCAAAGGCTAATGTGTTAAGGCTGAGGTCCCTACTAGAAGCACTATTCTAGAAGGTGTCTTAGGGTCTCTATTGCTGTGAAGAGACATCCTGACCATGGCAACTCTAATAAAAGGAAGCAATAATGATGGAGAAATTCATAGAAACAGCTGACCCGAGCTACTGGGAACTCACTGACTCCAGACTGAGAGTTGGGGAACCTTCATAATACTCAACTAGGCCCTCTAAATGTGGGTGACAGTTGTGTGGCTTGGGAAGTTTGTAGGGTCACTAGCAGTGGGACTGGTGTTTATCCCTAGTGCAGGAACTGGCTCTTTCGAGCCCATTTCCTATGGAGGGATACCTTTCCCAGCCTAGACATACAGGGGAGGACCTTGGTCCTGCTTCGAGTGATGACAGATGTTATTGACTCCTCATGGGAGGCCTCACCCTCTCTAAAGAGTAGATGGGGAGCAGCAGGACTGGAGGGAGAGAGAAATGGGATTGGTATGTAAAATAAAATTGTTTAAAAAAAGAAAAAAAAGGAAAACATTAAATTGAGACTAGCTTACAGTTCAGAGGTTTAGTCCATATAATCCTGGGGGATGGCAAGGTAGTATGCAGGCAGACAGGGTATTGAAGAAGGAGGTGAGAGTTTTACAGTTTGATCTGCAGGCAGTAGCTTGAGCATAGGAGAACTCAGAGTCCACCCCCACAGTGATATGCTTTCTTCAATAAGGTCATACCTACTCCAACAAAGTCAACCTCCTAATGGTGCCACTCCCTTTGAAGGTCACATTCTTTCAAACTACCACAGGAGGCAATAGAAATTCGAATTCTAAGAGATAAGATATAACTGGAAGAAACAGGTAAAAGGGGTCTTGATATTCAGCTTATGTGTTTTCTATATCTTTATTTCTCTCGCTGTCCATCTTGAGTTGTCAGAGCCTTTTTCAAACACTCATGATCTTCTGACTCACTGTAGATCCAGAAATAGAAAGACAAGAGACCATGGAATAAAATTGATACAAAATAATCTACCTTTAAGTTGTTTATATTATGTATTTTCTTTGCAGTGATTGAAGTCTGACTAACCTACTTCCTAATTTTAAATGGGGTTGCAATCTGGGTCTAAAGTTAGCAATCATATGTTGAGTTTATCTTTATCTTTTTTATGCATCTCCTTTCCCCAGTATATGGATTCATTTGACCTGGCATCATGCAAATTAGCAGAGTACTATATGGAACAGAGGACATAGCTATATACTATATGGAACAGAGGAGATTTCTTATACAACTATCTAGACCAGCCACTATAGTTGTTTCACCTCTGCTTACTAAATCCTCTAGTGCAAGGTGTCTTAAGTTCCAACTCATCCCCTACTTCCTGGAGCACAGGAGGGCTATTACAGTCTGAAGACAAGATGGCCTTGAAATGGTAAGGACTTCAACTTTACCCAACAGGAAGGCCTGTAGATATTCCAGGTTAAGGAGTTAAGACATGAAACCTTGATGCTTTAGTCATGGTACCGTGGGTCAAGCAAACCTATCAGGAACATGTCATATAAAAATCTGAAAAAGCCAGTAAGAGCAATGTCATTCATGCCCTATCCTTTTTTATATTTGTCCTTGGATGTTTAAGACTTATAGGCTAGTCAGGTACGTGCTCACCGGTCTGCCTCCATTCAGTGGGGGTGGGTGGAAATGTGATGTCTAGGGAATTTCTGTCAGTTCTGAGCTATGGCTGAGGTCCTCACAGAAGACTCTGGAAAAAGCAATTACCCAGCTGTGGAGTCTCCAAGTAAACATATTACTTCCCCCCCCCCAAGTCTCTGCAGACATCTCTACATCCATGGCATACTCATGTTTCAGGGTCTTTTTTAAAAACTTGCTACTATCTTTTCCTACCAAAAGGTGAAACCTTGGGCTTTCCATCTAAGTTCTACAACCTTGCAGTGGGATGCTGTCTAATTTATTCAGGGCTGAGAAGAAGAGACAGAATTTTACTTACCCCATGTGTTGCATTTATTGTGACAAAATACTCGAGAAGCAACTCAAGAAAGAAAGAGTGTGTGCTCACAATTCTGAGAATGTAGTGCATGTGGCAAGGAAGGCGTGGGAGCAGTAACTTGAGAAATCTGGTCATACAGTATCCACTGTCAGGAAGAAGAAAGCAATGAATGCCTTTGTCATTTACCTCAATCTGGGATCCCAGCCCATAGGATGGTTCCACCCATATTTAGGATATATCTCCCCACCCCAATAACTCAGTCTGGAAACTCCCTCACAGACACTCCTACACGTTTGTCTCCTAGGTGATCTAGCTCCTGCCAAGTTGACAAAGAACCATAACAATGATCAGCAGGACAAGATATCCCCAAGTTGACAAGCATGACATCTCAGTATTTAAGAACTGTCTTAGCTTGGGTTTCTATTGAAATGAAGAGACACCATGATCACGGAAACTCTTCTAATGGAAAACATTTAACTGGGGCTAGCTCCCATTTTCAGAGGTTTAATCCATTATCATAATGGTGGGAATGATGGCAGTATGCAGGCAGACATGGTGCTGGAGAAGGAGGTGGGAGTTCTACATTTTGGTCTGGAAGCAGAAGAAGCAATTGTGTTACACTGGGCATTGCTTGAACACAGGAGACCTTAAAGCCCAGCCCCACAGTGACACAGGCCCTCCAACAAGAACATACTTATTCTAACAAAGCCACACCTCCTAATAGTGTCACTCCCTATGGGGGCCATTTTCTTTCAAATCACAGAGACTGTAGCTATTCTCTGGTCATCATTACATGTGTCTTCCTGCTCACACATTCATATGCAACTGCCACGCACCTTTCTTGGAGACCATCCCTAAGGAACAGACAACCAACATGCCTTTCTCTGGACAATTTCTCTAGTTTTCTGAACCATGGATCATGAGGAGATTTTTGTTTTAAATGTTAATAGCTTGTTGCATTTAATAAAAAGTCTTAGTGTTCTGTTGCAGTAATGAGACAACATGACCGCAGCAATCTTATAAAGGAATGCATTTAATTGGAGCTTGCTTACAGTTTTAGTTCCTTGTCATCCTGGCAGGGAGGATGGCAGCATACAGTCATGGTGATGGAGAAGTATCTGAGAGTTGTACATTCTGATTTGTTGACAGCAGGAAGAAAGAAAGCCACTGGGCCTGTTTGGGCTTCTGAAACCGCAAAGCCCATCCCCAATGACACACCTCATCCAAGAAGGCTACATCTGCTTCAATAAAGTCAGATCTCCTAATCCTTTCAAACAGTACCACCCACTGCTGACCAAACATTCAAATTTATGAGCCTATGGGAACCATTCTTATTCAAACCACTGCAAAAGATAGTCATCATTCAAAAATACCTTTCTACTTCTGCCTTATCTTCACTGGGATACAGTGTTCTATACTTGCTGTGCTCTCTCTGTGATACCAACATAAGGAATCAATGGGTAGAGACTGAAATAATTATGAGAAGATGCAAAAATAATAGGAAATTGGCTCTAAGCTTTCCCTCTCAGGCTATTTTCTTTCTTAATAAAATATCTGAGGTAAGGAACTTAAAAAAATGATGATCTGAAAATGTCAGTTACATCGAGTGCAGCAACAGCAGCCATGAACCTAAATTTAATTTTGTATTTAATAAAAAGCTCGGCATTTACTGAATCACAGTTCAGGAAACTGATTCACTTCTTAAGGATTGCTTTCTCTACACTTTAAGCCGAATGCTGCATCTCAGCATCTGCTTTGGAGCTTGTAAAACATAGCCAGCCTCAAAGCTGCCTCAGAATCAGCCCTGCTGACGAACATTGCTAAGTTCTTTATATGGTTTCTGTCGAGTCTTCTGTTTTTACACTATTCTTCCTTGTTGTCGCTACCTCACAATTCACAACTTATCAGTTGCTATTTGATTTAGCTCTGCTATCACACCTTGATACAGCACGCTGTGGCTTCAGAGAGCCACCTCAATTTGATTTGTACACTTCTCCTTGTGTTTAATAATTCTTTGAGGTAAACTCAACAAGCCGTGCAAACAGCACTTCCTGCTCTGTCAAAAAGACGGCAGGGTTAGAGAAGAGGGGAGAGGATAGCCTCACAGACAGAGCAGAGTTTTCAACTGAGTTTCCATTGTGGCTGTTGAGATAAAGATAGGAAATGAACATAATTTGAATCTGCAACTATAACTTCTCACATTACCCAGGTTTGAGAGTTTAAAAACTCTCAGATTGAATAAAAGTCCATTCTGAAGACAAATAAAATGTAAACTTATGAGACTAGAAAAATGGCTCAGTAGTTACGATCTCTTGGAGAGGATCTGGGTTCAGTTCCTGCACACATTTTGCAGCTTGCAACTGGCTATTGACTCCACTTCCAGGATGCCCTCTTGATGCCCTCGTCTGGTCTCCATGTGCATTGCATGCACATGGTACATACAGTGTATGAACATGCAGCATATGCGTACACTACACAGAAGTAGGCAAAGCACCCATACACATAAAATCAAAATAAATTAAGTGAATATAATCAAAATACATTGTATGAAAATTCTAAATAATAAAAATTAACATGTAAATTTTTGTGCAAATCAGAGTGTTTTATGATGAATTATATACAATTCCCACTAGTCAGGGCCCACCCACACCAATCATTAATCAAGAAAATGCCCTACAGACTTGTCTACAGGCGATCTGTTGGAAGCATTCTCTCAACTGAAGTTCTTCCCAAATAGCTATAGCTTGTGGCAAGCAGACAAAAAATTAACTAGCACAGAGAATGGATGGATTTGAGACAGGGTAGACAGGAAGGGTAAATTATGGGGTCAAGGGAAGACATATTTTCTTATCATTTATTACACTGCAATGAAATCTGAAGGCACAGAGGTTTGAGTAGTCTCAGAATTGCCCAGCACATAGCGGGTTCGTAGAAAGCATGTATTGAATAAGCAATGAATCCACAAAATAAGAGTTAGACTATATAATCTCTAAGTTCTTTCTGATTTTATTCTTTGGATGTTAATGAATCTTCAATGTCATTTCCCAACGAAAGTCTATATTTGAGACTGCCTTGAAGTAACAGAAATGTTCAGGACTGGGTGACAAAGGTGTTAATCTTGCCAGCATTACACAAATATCTGACAACAATTGTGCTCATGAGAAACATGTGATACAGAACAAAAAGCTCTAGGTTTAAATCCAGATTTTAGGAGATGTCTGAGTTTGCGTAACTTAACGCCTTTCAAATCAGATAGCAGAGAGCTAGAGAGATGGCTCAGTGCCTGGGAACTGAACTTGGACCCTGTACAAGCATATTCTCTATTCAACTCAGTTTCCAGCATCCACATCCACATTGGCTGCTTGTAACTCCATCTTGAGGGAGTTCTGACACCTCTGGTTTCCATAAGCACCAGCACTCCTAGGTGTTCACACTCCCACCCCATTCCCACAAACACATAATTTATAAATAAAACGGCAAAACCCAGAACAGCTATGATCACCACTCAGGATTGGTCTGTAGGAAAACATAAGCCAAGAAACGCAAACAATTGAACAATAGCTCCGTGGATAATGAAGGGGATGTTCACACACTACATAGTCTGTGCTTACTGAGCAGAACATGACAACCTGGACCAGAAAGTAGCATAGCTAAGAGAATCAGACCTGCAGTTAATAAATGGAAGCCTTGTGTACCCACTTCTATTGAAAGCACCTTAAAACCACTAAGCTTTCTTCCTATTCTCTGTACTGAGGCAGTGTGAGGATCATTTGCTCCTGTCTACTGTGTGACTATGTGCACTTATTGTATTGAATGCAGAGTGATTCTGCATTATTTTATTGGTCACTGTAGTCTTTTCCTGGGAGTTCCAGGAAAGAAGATGAGTGAGGCCTTTGTTCCTAACTAGGTCTGCCATGCTGTTGCTCTTAGATGAAATGAGACACACAATACTGACCGAAAAGGAACAGAGAGTCTGCATCATCAAGGTGATGGGAGAGAGCAAGGAAATGTTGTCTGTGCCATGCTAGGCCTTGCAAGAGTTGGTTCAGGGTGCATGGCTTGTGAAACAAGTACCAAACACTGTTAACAAGAAATGGTCTTGCTGGATGTGGTAGCACAAGCCTTTAATCCCATCACTCAGAAGGCACAGGCAGGCTGATCTCTGTGAGTTCAAGGATAGCCTGGTCTATATAGTGAGTTCCAGAACAGCAAGGGCTGCATACTAAGGCCCTGTCTCAAAAAAAGAGGGGGTGGGGAAATCCAATGGGTATTGCATGATCAAAGTCGAGATTTTACAAGAGGTGGTCAAGTAAATGTTTTATATTCTTTGTTTTACTTTGTTTTAAATTGCAAGTATGAGTGCATCTTTAGAAGACATTGTGCATCCATTGTACATATATCCACAAACCTAGAATAGGGCACTGGATTCCCTGGAGTAGGAGTTAGGCAGACAGGAGCCACCCACATGGGTACTAGAAATCAAACTTGAGTCTACTGCAAGAGCAGCAAGTGTTTTTCAATGCTGGGCAATCTTGCTATCCCTGAGAATAAGTAATAACAATAATTATCCTAATTTGCCTCCTGTCGTTTTGACTTTCTGCTTATATTATCTCTATTATTATTTTCCTGAGACAGGGTCTTGTATGTAGCTCAGGTTGTTTTCAAACCACTAGTCCTATGTCAGCTCCCCCCATCAAGTGCCAGAATCGCAGATGTGTACAACTCTGACTGACCGCCTTTTGAATTGAGTAACCTTTATGTTAAAAATTGTAAAGTAGGGAACAAAGGGATGAAAGCCCATGCAATATATTAGGTTTTCGATTACACACCGTTTTAGAAATCCAGTGCATGCACTAGAGATAAATCACGGTGCCACTGCCCATGGCCCCTCAGTCTGCCCCAGCAATTCAACTGTCAACCACATTTAGAAAGACTAGTTTTGTTCTATGCTTGTTTCTTCCCAGTCCAGCTGGAGTTGGTGAGCTCCTATTAGCTCAGGTAAACTGTTTCAGTGGATGAACCATTAAGGTCTTGACTTCTTTGCTCATATTCTCATTCCTTCCATTCTTCGACTGGATCTTGGGAGCTCAGTCCAGTGCTCCGATGTGGGGCTCTGCCTCTGTTTTCGTCTGTTGTTGGATGAAGTTTCTAAGGTGATATTTAAGATAAACATCAATTTGAGTACAGGGCAAGTCTAGATCGGGCCCCCTCTCCTCTTTTGCTTAAGGTCTTTCTTAGGTGGGGTCATCCTTGTGGATTCCTGGGAATTTCTCTAGAGTCAGGTTTCTGCTAACCCTATAATGGCTCCTTCAATTAAGATATCTTTCCTTGTTCTCATCTTTGTCCTCCCTCCATCTTGACTATCCCATTCCCTCAAGTTCTTCTCAACCCTCCCCTTCTCCCTTCTTCTTTCCTTCTCTTCTCTCCCTACCCCCGTGCTGGCTTTTTGGGATCCTATTCTCTTTAGATGAATACCTTGTTCAGCCTAGATACAGTAGGGAGGGCCTTGGACTTTCCATAAAGCAATGTGCCTTACTCTCTCTGAGGATTGGATGGTGGTGGGGTGGGAGGGTGTGTGGAGGGGATGGGAGGAGGGGAGGGAGTGGGAACTGGATTGGTATTTTTAAAAGATCTAATAAATTAAAAAGTGTGGTACATTTACACAATGGAGTACTACACAGCAGAAAAAATAATGACACCTTGAAGTTTTCAGCAAAATGGATGGAACTACAAAACATTATTTTGAGTGAGGTAACCCAGACCCAGAAAGACAATTATCACAAGTACTCACTCACAGGTGGCTTTTAAACATAAATCAAAGAAAAAACACAATCCCAGAGAATTTAGACAGTAATGAGGACAATAAGAGAGACTTACAGAGATCTAATCTACATGGGAAGTAGAAAGTATAAAAAGGCAAGCTCTCCTGAGTAAATTGGGAGCATGGGGACCTCACAGGAGGGTTGAAGGGGGGAGGGGAGAGACAGGGAGGGAAGCAGAGAGAAATGTAGAGCTCAGTAAAAATTAACAACAACAAAAGAGTCCTGGAATCTTGCAGGCAACAAGGACATATCCACTCCAACAAAGCCACACCTTCTCATAGTGTCATTCTCTATGAGATTAGGGGGGGCAATTACATCAAACTACCACAGTTATCAATTAAAATTATTTTATTTTATGATTCATTTACAATACATTTTTTCATTAAGCATGTATGGGTACCCAGACATCCCATTATTTAAGCCTTTTATTGAAAATTATTGTAATTTGTCTTTGATTATTTCTTTTTTAAATGAAAGTTCTTGAAGAAAATTGTTCCAACTACCTTGGATCTTATTACTTCAGAACTATTCAGCTGTTTTTGATTTTTCATTACCTATGTGCTAATAATTACACACTTTTATTAGAATCCAATAATTTACTCATTATAGACCAAGTCAGACAATATGAAGATGGTCCATGCACATGATAGGATTTATGACTAATAATTGATTTGTAACTGCCACAGGAAAGCCCAAATAATCTGATTATGCATTTAGCTGGTAATGGAAACCCATTAGCAGAATTCTATTTCATGCTTATCTGCACCTGCAAACAATTTCTTCTTGTAGGAAGGATCATTCTCATTGATCCTCCTGGTTAATGCAATATTGATGATTGCTACTCCACACCTAGGTAGTATGAAGGACTCTCAATCACCCATCCACCTGGCCCAATTTCTTTAGCTCATCCTTCAATACCTTCAATAATAGAAAAGCCTTAGAAATCCGTATCAGTTGTAAAAACAGCTTAGGTGGGCATCAGGGGAGATTACTTAAGAAAAAAAATCATAGCACAGGAGGCTAGAAAAAACAGAAATCACATGTGTGAATAACATGTGTTTTGAATGTTTATGTGGATCTTTTACTTAGTATTACTTTGGGTTTTAGTTAGCATACATAGTAATAGTTTCAATTATGACAGTTTCATATAAATATCATTATAGTTTTTTACTTATGCCCATTCCCTCCTTTCAGAGTCCTTGTACTCCTCTCATAGTCTCTTTTCTACTTTAAGGAGAGAAAGAGAGAGAGAGAGAGAGAGAGAGAGAGAGAGAGAGAGAGAGA
>LOEQ01006982.1:10244-21843 GCA_001685075.1 Bramus lutescens | reverse complement strand
ATATATATATATATATGTGTGTGTGTGTGTGTGTGTGTGTGTATGTATACATATATACATATGTGTGTGGCGTATATGCATATGTGTGGGAATTTATTGGAATTACTTACAGGCTGAAGTCCAACAATGGCCAGTTGTGAATAAAAAGTCTAAGAATCCAGTAGTTGCTCAGTCCCATGAGGTTGGGTGTCTTAGCTGCTCTTCTGTATATGCTGGAATCTAAAGGAGTGGACTCCAGTGCCATGAGGAAATGGAAGTGCTGACAAGACCAGGGCAAACAGTGAAGAAGGAACACACCCACTCCCTTCCTCCATTGTTTTTCCAGGAGACAGTGTGGCCCAGGTTAAAGATTAAAAGGCTTTCTAGCCTCAAGGTCTGGATTAAAGGCATCTGCCATCCAGCCTCAAGATCTGGATTGAAAGCATGCTCTTTTCTTTTTATTTATTTTTTTTTGTTATCTATAAATGACCTTTATATTTGAATAAATCAAGAATACTGTGTAGAAAGGAAACATAACACACAAAATTCAAAAATATTCTCACAATTGATAAAGAGATTTAAGAACACAAATGGAATTGGAATTGGAGTGCTGGTTCCACAAATGAGCCTATCCCACACCAACATGGATTAGCCAGGATTAGCCAGGATTAGAAAGCCATCATTGGGGTCACTGCAAGAGCATCTCAACATTCATGGGCTCAGTGACATCACTACAAACCCCCCAAAACCCTAGGTGTCATTGAAATTTCCTGCTTCATGGAAAAGTTTGCTAGATACTATGGACCTGCAGGCTGAAGATGGGTTCCAATGTTACAGAAGAATTTTGGGTGACTGTGCAGGCAGCGAGATGTCTCTGTCAATTCTAGAGTCTTGGAAGTTGCTTACAAGGCACTTCTGTTTACTTAGGTAATATTAAATCCTTCTGTACTCTTTGATACTTGAAGAATAGATAGTTATAGTTTTCCTTAGTTATGATAAAAGATAAAGTAGATATAAATATTGTAACTGTAATTTTTGCTTGATTCCTGTTTTGTTATATGTAATTTTACTATGTTAAAATTAAAGCCTTCCTTTTCATTCAGGCAGAAAATGGGAGGTGATGTGAGATTCCCCTTTGTATGTTTTGAATGTCATTTTTACCATTAATAAAGAAGCTGCTTTGGGCATGTTGTTTTCTTGTCTCAAGGTCTGGATTACATTGTGCCCTCCATTTCTGGATTATAGTTCATTCCAGATACAGTCTAGTTGACAACTGAATAGTCATCACAATCCCTGCACCCTTCTTCCATCATGCATACCACTTGTTAATTCTTAGGATTATTTCTCATTGCTCTAAAGTTCCTTCTAAGAAAGTACACTCACTGTTATTGTAATGGTCTGTCCTGTCCCTTTAAGAGACAAGCCCCCACTATGCCATCCACTGCTGAAGCAGGAGGATCTTCCTTCTGCTTCCAGTCTGAGCCCCTTCCTTTCGGTCTCTCTCTTCTCCCCACTTCTCCTCTTTCTCCTCTCTCGCTCTCTCTTTGTTTCTCTCTGCTCTTCTACCTTCTCCTCTTCTCCCCTTTCCCCTCCATAACCCACTAAATAAATATCCAACCTCACTCTNTCTCCTCTCTCGCTCTCTCTTTGTTTCTCTCTGCTCTTCTACCTTCTCCTCTTCTCCCCTTTCCCCTCCATAACCCACTAAATAAATATCCAACCTCACTCTGCATCGCATGCCTATCCATCTGTCTCTCACCTGCCAGGGCTGTGGCTCCTCTTGGGAATGATGACCTGCCGAGGTCTCTCACTTGCAACATGACTCCCTGCCTGGGACCTGGCTGCCTTCATGGCCGGCCATGGTCCCATGGCCCACTGCCCACTGTTGTCACTTGGGGACCTGCAGCATTTCTACCACTGTGCCCCTCAGGAATCTGCAGCATCTTATTTAAACCATAACATTCATGAACATGCAGTGTAGTCTACTTGGAAAGGCTGGAGGAATGAAGACCACAGATACTCCATGACTTGAAATCCCTGGAAACTGCCTTTTATATCATGAACCTGGAAGGATTGCCTCCTCCTGATATACCCTTATCTTATCCAGCACACAGACTCATTTGTTTTAGTTTTGAATATGAAACCACTAAGTCCATTAGATGATACTGCCATTTAATTTTAATAGGTATGGGTCTGAAGTAGGTTTTGCCAATGAGTATGCAACTGGCTGTTCACTTATGCCTGTATTATTTACAGGTTTTAATTATCCATAACTCTTCAGAGCTGCGAGAAGCAAGGATGTAAAAGACTACAACTAGTACTTTGAATTATTCTACTGGCTACCTTACAATTGGACCAGTTATCAAACTACAAACCCATGTTTATTGATATGAAAAGAAGAAATCAAATGGCCTACAAGATCTCCTGCTATGGTAAGAAAAAACTCTTGCTACCTCGCTGTAGATTTATTATCCGATGTCCAGAATATGCTTGGATACAAAACAACCTTGATCTTTGTGTCATATTAGTAGCCACTGGGGCAGTGGTCTGTGGAGCACCACCTTGGGAAATACTAACACTGAATCCTGTTGCTAGAAAGGTGATAAGAAGTCCTCCCAGATGTGTGACCATATCTCATTCTTTGAGTATCTTAAGCATTTCTCCCACTCTCCTAAATGTGAAAGATTCACTTTCTTCCATTATAAATACAGCATTTGCAAGTAACCACAATGGCCAAGAACATTTTATAACCTTGTATAGCAAAATGTAAGAATAGTTGCAGTCCTAATCTTAGAAAATAATACTGAGTAGTCTTAACATTGAATGTTAAGTACAGTATGGAACTTGGATACCCTCAGCAGAATATATAAGCACGCCCTGCATAGATCCCAATCTTCTGTTCTGAATTCCTGATGTTCTCTGTCCTCTCCCCTCAGCCTCCTCAATAGAAAAGCAAAATGCTGTTAACACTTCAAAATGAATGTAGCAAGATTAATGATGCTTGAAGGGAAGATTATGGAAAGCTTCCATAGTTGTAGCTGCAAGAAATGTTAAAGGCTTTATGTATTGACCTAAACCAGGATACCTCCCCCAAGATACCCCACGTACTAAAACTGGAATCTTCATCCTTTAGAACCTTCACATCATTATGTGGTTTGGGGGCACTTTTATGACCACCTACATTATTGTAGTCTGTTTTATGCAGGTGAGAACTGGGTTGAAGGATCCCCAGGGGCCAATGGAATTCTCCCTCTTAATATTGTCATTGTTAATGAACTCTTAGGAAATGATGCCAGCTAATGAAGAGTACAAAGCCCACATAATGGGACAGTGGGCAGAAGAGATGATGATTCTATATGTTGCTTAATGCACAATATCAGCAGAGAAATATAGAAAAATGCTTATTAACCAATTAATATGCAATATTTTCTTTCAATATTGAAACATTCCATTCAGTACGAAGCTCCTTAACCAGGAAGATAGGAAACTAAAAAACAACTTTAGGAAGTCCCTGATTCATTAGGCTTCTCCCCGCCAGAGTACTAAATAAAAGCTGAGAGTCCCCCTCAAAGGAAGGTGAGCCAGAAAGAAGATTCAGACAAGTACAGTTGCAAGGAAGACCAGCTGCCTGGAAGAAGCAGAAACCAGTTGCACTGCCCAAAGATATTTAGACCAACTGAGTCACCTGGAAAGGACAGTCTCCAACCTGTTGAGCTGGCTGCAGCCTGAGCAATGCTGTGTAATATGCTCCAGGTTTGAAAAAAAGGTTTCCACCTTTGCAAGTTGTCACCCGTGCCAGGGTGGGCTTTGGTGAAGCAGCTGTCTTTGAGTTGTTTCTGCTCTTGCAAGTAACCCAGGCCCTTTTAAGATACCCTAATAAAACTTGGGTTTTACCAGGTTGGACTTTGGTGGTATTTGTACTTTGGTCTGTCCCCTATCTGGTGATGGGGAAGCTCAGCCAATCACTTCTGGCTAGGGTGTGGCTGCCTGGGGCCAGGTAGAAAAACCTGGTGATCCAGGTAGGCTGGCTCTCTCTCTCTCTCTCTGCCTGTGGTTTTTGCCTGACCCGTTTGGACATCGGAACTTTTACTCGGGTCTCTTGAGTTTCACCATCTTTAAATTATTAAATTGTGTCTGTTGTTGAGCCGATCTGTTTATTTAAGCCTACCGGTCGAATACGCCTTCAATCTGGGGTGAGTATATGTGCATATTGAGTGTTCCCAGGAAAAGGTTTGTCACTCACTCAAGAGACTCTAGCTGGCTAAAGCACGGCAAACATGGTTCTGGCAGACTNAAAACCCTTAGACTATATTCCTATAGTCAACCCCCAAGGTCCATCCCCTTATTTTCCCACTTCCTCCTCCTGTGACTATCAAGATTCAGCTATCAAAGTATTCAAGTCCAGCAACTGAAGCCCCCTTTGGCTCACCTAATTAACATGCCCACTTCATCCTAAAATGGGGTTTCACAGTTTATCTTTATAAAACTGCCATTTTTCTATGTGTCACATCTGTCTCCTCTCTATCCAGAGGTAGTCCTTTGTCCTCCCACTCCTGCCTCCTCTCCATTGCTCCCTTCCCCTTCTCCCTTGTCCTCTATCTCCTGTCTTGGTTTCTTTATTTCTTTTTTTCCAAGACAGGGTTTCTCTGCAGCATTGGATCCTGTCCTGGAACTAGCTCTTAAAGACCAAGCTGGTCTTGGACTCACAGAGATCCACCTGCTTCTGCCTCCCGAGTGCTGGGATAAAAGGCATGTGCCCACCACTGCCTGGATCTGTCTTTGTTTCTTATTCCCTGCCCTTTGTACCCCTGGCGCAAATACATCTTTGATGTGTTGAGAACTTGGTCTTGGGGGTCCTGAGCCCGTCTTGATCCTTTCAGGATCCAAACTGCTGAGGAGGCAGAGGCTCTGGGCATGGGGCTGGTTTTACCCACAATGAACAGTCAGTCCTCCAGTCTGAGAAGTGCTCTGCATTTGGTCCAATGCTTTGCCATTGCCACCTTGAAATTCTTAATCATATTTTTTCTTTTTTTTTTCTCAATCATTTTTACGCAAGGGCGCCGGTGTGCTCACACAATGCTGCTCTCTGCATTTTGTGGTTCTGGCCTTGCACACAGATTTCCATTATTACCCTACACCATCTCACAACTTGCAGGTGGAAGCTGAGTCAAGCCACCAAGCATGGAGGTGGTAATAGAGCAACTGTTCAGTTAACAGGGATTCAGAGGAGGTTGACAGGAGAAAGATTTTTGTCTCCACGGTTACAGGCGTACTGTCTTCCGTCAGTCCTCCAAAGGTTCTGACAGCATCCCCACCGACAGTCGTACAGTTCTTTGCTCAGCCCAGTGCAGGGGGAAGTAGCAGAGCTTAGCGACAGCTACCAGTTGTGCATTCTAATGAAAACGCACCACTGTTTCTCGCTGAAACTGACAGAGAAAGCCAGTCTTTGGGAGAGATGCAAGAGCAGAGGAGAGAGTCTCTAAAGATCAACATATAGAGGAAAGCGGAGAGCTGAGGATGGAGCTCAGTTGATAGAAGGCTCGTCCAGCACACACATGCCCTGGAAAAGAAGAGACAGAAAGCATGGAGGCACAGAGACTAAAAATATTTAATCCTTAATTCAAGTATCAAGTTTGTCAAAGAGGAGTAATCTCCTGAAGCTCCCCTTGGACTTCAATGATTTCAAGCTCAGCTTGAGAATTAGGCACAGGCACAGTTGGCAATGTGCATCATGGGGCGAACTGAAATTCCCTCACTGAAGGACTGACATTTCCCTTTTCCCCCAAGCTCAAGGCAGCACAAACAAATCCTCTGTCTCTAAGGCTGCCTCCTCTTTTGGTGGTGATGCTATTCATGTCTGATAATATTGGTGTGACAGGTTCCAAGCTACCACACAGAATCTAAAAGCATATAGCAAGTCACTGTTAGGATAAAATCACAGAAGACCTAATTGTCTTGGTGAATGCAAACTTTCTTAAAACCTCCTTACTCACATCACTTAGGCAGCTCCTTCTTCAAGAAGATGATCTGACTGCTTTTAGGAGTTCTTACATACCATTTGAAGAATGTCAGATAAATTAAAGACCATAGCATGTGATTTATTTACTTATTTTTGAGATAAGGTCTCACTACATAGCTCTGACTGATCTGGAACTCATGGTGTAGACCAAGCAAGTCTTGAACTCATAGAAATGCCCCTGCTTCTGCCTCTGCCTCTGAAGTGCTTGGATTGAAGACATGTGTAACATTATTTAAGATCGGGGATTCTATTTTAAATAGGCTTTTCCTTTACAACTACAACAAACAACAATAATCAGGGCTTCTGATGTAGCTCAGTTAGCAGAACTTGCCTAACATGTGGGAGATCCTGGATTCAGTCCCTAGCCCCTCATAAAACTAAGCATGGTGGTACCAGCCTATGATTCTAGAACTTGGGAGATGGAAGTAAGAAGATTAGAAGTTCAAGGTCCTCCACGGGGAGGAGTTTGAGCTTACATGTGACCCTGTCTCACAAAACGTCCTTAAAATCATCAATGACAAAATCCAAATCATCTTTTGTGACCTCCAAAGAAGTATTGACCTGTAAAAAAGTCATTTTGTTGGTATTGTTTTATTCTTTCGTAACTTTAAGAAATATTCTATGGCATTTTGACAGGATCACAAGTCACTCTATTTTCAACAAAAGGAGTATAGTTTGGTTTTCATGCTGACACAGTTGGGATGGCCCTGCACGCTGCAGTCCATTCCTGTGGTGGCAATGGTGAAAGGCTTTATAAAGCCCCCGGGACAGGATCCCCAGAAGGATCAGTAGCTGTGACATAACAGCTGCCCAATTCCAAAGTCTGGCAACTGATTCCCTTGGACCATTCTTATCTATGTGACACAGGCTCCTCTGTAGGTGTCATTCCACCCACAGCATGTCCTTTCTTCCTCTGCTTCTCCTTTACTCATGACTCACAATGAAATGTAGACAATGCAGGGCTCAAATCTTACTGCTTTGTCTGGATACTTGACATAGACTAGATTAACAATACAAACACTCCTTTTAGATCTTTCCCGGCCGTGAGGATAGATATAGCTCTAGTGTTGTTCAATACATAAATACTCATTAAAATCCCTGCGAATTTCCTACCTATGGAAAAAACCTTAAGCTTCCTTTACACAGCCATGAACTCACCAGAGCACTGCACCGCACTTCATGTCTTCTTTTGCACTGGCTTCTGGGAAGCTCAGAAATCTGCTATGTGTTTTAATTTAGGAGGTTTCTGGAACTTCAGCTTTCCTCATAGTTCTTTAAAAAGAGAATTCACTATCCATCTTAATTTGATGTACTCCTTCTTATTTAATCTTCCCATCAGATCAGCTTTTATTAGAGGCAGCTAAAAATACATACATACAAACCATTTATTTCAACTGTAGAGTAGTTATCCTGATGTATATATCTTTTGTTTTATTTTGTGATGACACAAGTTTCCTCTATGCTTTGGAATGTCCTATGCTTTTCAGGCTGTCCAAGAAGCTACTRTCCYTCTGCCTCCACTTCTTGAGTGCTAGAGTTACAGGCATATGCTACCATGTGCAGCATATTTCTAATGCTCTTTAGAACAACAAGTCCACAGGAAAGGCAGTTCCTTCTGATAGGATGCCTGGTGAAACCCCTTTCCTTCTTTGATGAGTGCTGAAATCCTGTAGTTCAAGTAAGATTCCTTGATGACACTCCAGTGTCTTATAGCTTTCTCCTGAGTGTTATTGAGGAAGAGTGGCTGTTTTAATCCTTACTGTAGGTGATACATTGAGACCTATCACATTGAATAGAGTCTAGAAGATATAAGTGAAACCTATCTTAAGGAATATTTACCAAATATGCTGTCTCACCAAAATGACAGGGAAGTTTCACCCATGATACTTCAACAATATGGTTACCCAAACATGAGCTGAAGAAATACACCACCAATAAACATATTAACATGGGGGGCATATGTCACAGGGCTCCACCCCTAGACAAACAATTGTCAAAACTAAGGAATGCTGAGAGTGGCAGGAATGATCTCCAGAGACGAGCCTCAAGATTCTTATTCAATCCCCAGTGGTCATCACTTAAAATATATACAAGTAACGCTAAGCAGGCTGAGAATGATAAAGAAAAAGAGGGCATGGGTTCAAGAGAGACAGGGCCAAGGAACATAGGAGGAGTTGGAGGGAGGAGAGGGAAGAGAGAAAATTGTGTAATTATATTTCAATTTTTTAAAAAATTTAAAAAGAATATTCACAAAGACAGTTTGATGCATTTTTACAGAGGCTTGGAGAAGCAGCGAATGACCAAGGTTATTAAGTACACAGATGAGTAAATAATGAATAATTACAGAAATAAACAAATGATATGGGATGGAGATAACCCTGATTTTATGGAAAATTTCTTGCTTCTGTGGAAGTGGAAGGCAGGTGGCCTCCAATTTTGCCCCTGCTCTTCCTGACATTTTGGTGGTCCTGAGGGAGTCTTTTTAAAAATTGTTCCCGTGGATCTCCTCATCTTGTAAAATAAGCCAGACCTATGAACTCAGGATACTTACCACTGGGACAGGTCCTGGTCAATCTGTCAGGCCTATCCACAGGGACAGCATGTTTAGAAACAGGAGGAATCTTTGTGCTGCCGGATAAATGACACGGTGTGAGAATGACAGGAAAGGCCTTTTCTGTAAGACGTCAATGCAGCTTGGCTTCCTGCCAGACACAGACATGTCCACTTTTGTTCTCTGGCACTACAGACATAGAAAGGTCTTGAGAAACTGTGTGAATGGCTGCTTCATCAACAGGCACTCAAGCCAAAAATCATGGTTAAATATTCACAATCGATAAAACAAATCTGTAAACTTGATCTAGCTGGGAACAGAACAGGCTCCCAGGAAAGCATTAAAGAGCTGAGAATGGGGGGTGGTGAACATAAGGACTCAGGTCTTTCTTCTTTCCAGTCAATCTAGGTGCATATTCCCCCAGACAAAGACTATAATTACTTTGTCCTGATGGCCACTAACAGCTGATGAATTCATAATCCTATGTCTCTCTTAGAAACAGAATGGCCATGACTAATTACCCTCAATATGTTTCAAAAAATCCCTGCTATTTCCCCCATGAACATGCACTCCTTTCTCCCTCTCTCACAGCGCAGAGCTCCATTTTAAACCTAGAAGCTGTAATTAAATTAGAATTCACGGAGGAAAAGGAGCGGCTGATAATAATTGCTTTTCAGAGTCCGTGGTAATTGGTGCTTCAAGGATTTTATTTCGAAGCATCAGAGTGCATTGTGGAGGGTGGCTTGATCTAGACTTGACTTGCTTTGATGAAGACACTGTATTTTCACGTGTCTAGGTTTTCTTAAATTTAACTAAACTGTTTCTTAATGATTATGCTAATCATTACAGTATGGCGATGCTGTTTTATGGTCACTGGGAGTTAAAATTCGAATTCCCCTTCTGCCAGTTAGTTAAAGCTGTAACCACAGAATGTATACTATCCTTGCTCATTAACCATGTGGTAAGTCCTTGAAAGTGTCTCTTCCATGTGCTCCCTTTTGCAGAGTTTAATCTACAAAGTCAAGGGAGAAGTAGGGAGAGTGATAATGAGCACCCCAATAAACAGAATGAGTGGATTTTGTCTTGTCACCTCTGTCATCTAGGATCTCTACCCTTGGTGGTCTGTACCAACGAGCAAAGTACATTCGTTTTCAACTCCCAGCTTGGACACCACTTCTTTCACTATGTCTTCCTTGACTGCTACTAAAGGATCCAACCACTTTAGACGCATAACCCAGAGCCAAAGTTTTCTTCTCTTCCCAGTGGCCTTGCACAGCGACTGGAGACCGTGAGTGTTTCTGATAGCTCCGTGGGCATTGTGACCATGCTTAGGAATCCATCTGGGGAAAGGGTTTAGTGGGGGGAAAGGGCTTGTTGCACATGTGGGAGGATCTGAGTACAGATTGTCAATAACCCATGTAAAGTCAGACACCCCAGCATATGGCTGTAACCCTGGCACTCCTGCAGTGGGATGGGAGATGGAGGCAGGTGAGTCCCCCACCCCCACGCCAGAAACTCTCAGGTCAGCCAGTCTGAGGTACACAGCAGCAAAACCAAAGTCCCTCTGTCCAAAAAGGTGGAAAGTGAGTACCAATACTTAAAGTTGTCCTCTGACTTTCACATGCATACTGTAGCACATACGAACATGCACACACAGGCACTTGCACCCAGCTTTTCCTCTTTTATTCTTTTTCCTTTTGAGTCGCTATAGTTTATCTTTATTTATATTTTTTAATTTTTTCTTTTGGATTTTTATTGAGCTCTACATTTTTCTCTGCTCCCCTCCCTACTTTCCCTTCCCCCTTCTATAGTTTTTTTCTTTACTTCTTTTTACTATACAACCAGCTAGTGTCTGACACACAATCTAGAAGCTGCTTAAAGGATATTTTCATTGGAGCTGGAGATGTGACTCCATAGTTAATAAGTTAATAAATCCCAACATCCATAGGGAGTAAGTGCAATTCCCGGGTATTGGACATCTTCTTCTGGCCTCTGAGGGAGCCAGATATTCACCTGACACAGAGACATATGTACAGTCAAAATAGTCATACACATAAATTAAAAATAAAGTAATCTTTTTAAAATAGTGAATACAAGTGTTGGGGGCAGGTGTAAAGAGGTACAAAGCTGTTGGGTTTTTCTTCTTTAACTATGAGTATTAACTATGAGGATAAATGCATAAAGTATATTTAATAGTAAAATTATAAAGGTAAATGTGAAACCCTACAGCTTTAGCATGGCTATTCTAAATGCACAGAAGTTCACCGAGATGTATGTACCTTGGTGTGGTTAATTTTGTCCATGATGCTTTTCTATTTTTATTTGGAAGTTCTTTATAATAAAACTTTAATCAATTTTTTTAGTACAAAAAATGACTAGAGTCATTGAGACAAAATTTTTGCTTCTAAGAAATGAAAGTTAACTATCTGTAAGGAGATACTTAGTTTACTGAAAAACAGTTTATTTTCCTTGGCTCTCTTTTATGCAAATCAAATTTATTAAGCTAAATTGTCACAAAGATTAGTTTTAGTCCCAGTAGTTTATGCATCTAATTACAGGTGATACAAGTCTAAACATGGTCCCAAAGGTGTCTGCAGTCTTAAAAGTAAATAATACCCTACTTAATCATTCTAATAGAGATTGAATTTTCCCTATGCCATTACTATTGCTGGTTTCATAAAGACAGAACAGAGAAAATGTCATTATCTTAGCACCCCATCAAAGTTGATTAGTTATGTCAAATATGCCTGGTAATTAATAACTGAAGAGGAATACTACATCATATGGTATAATTCTCATTTTGAAAAATACCAGGAACCCTCCACTTTCGCAGACTGATTTCTGTGAAAGCTGGCCAGCTCAATGGAAGGTAGGGGGGAAATTGCAAAGATTGGCAAACAACAGCTAGCATTTTTTTCCATTTTCTTTACTATTATTAAATAATTTCTACCTCCTCCCTCTCCCATTTTCCTTCCCTCCCCCATTCCCCCTCCTCATCCCTTTCCAGTCCAAAGAGCAATCAGGGTTCCCTGCCCTGTGGGAAGTTCAAG
>LOEQ01006981.1:49394-65936 GCA_001685075.1 Bramus lutescens | reverse complement strand
CTGCCCCTGAGTTAGTAAAGTCACAGTCCTCCCATAGTGGTTTCCCACATGGTATTGCATGATTGTGTAGAAATATAAAGACCTAAGCCTTTAGTTCAAGGCCAGATGTCTCCGGAGGACAAGTTCTGAAACAAGCTTCCATGAGGTCTGTTATTCCTTCAAAAGAGCTCATTTCTCCTTCTATCCAGTACTGCTCTCCTTGGCCCTCAGATACACAGTCATTCCCACGAGGGCCCCAGGAAATCCCTTGTACATACTACTTTCTATTCCAAAGTCTATTTGCCGATAAGAACACGACGAAGGTACTCCCTCCAACCCGCAAAACACACAGAGAAAAATCCACTCAGGGAACTTTCCGCAGTGCATTCTTGCACTGAAGAAAATTACACCTCGGTCCAGAGCACACTTTCCAAGAACTGTGTAAACAACACGCTGAGTTTGAGCCTTTGTTTAAAAATTTATCTGTAAAGTCTATATAAATCTGTGGTCACCTTGCCTTGCTGACTTAATTCCCAGGAGAACTCAAGTGTCTACCTTTCATCCGTTTGTAGGAAACAACATTATGGGATCAGAGGAAGAATCAAACTTATCTTATTTTCTGTAGGAAGATATCCTTGGACATTTTTACTTGCAGAGCATGTTTTCTAGAATTTCGTGGAAAGTCAGTTTCTCTTTCGGGAATCCATTACCCCAGGCTACAGGCTTCTGTGCTGGCCACCTGTTGCTCCCAACTCTTCCTACTGAGATTTGCCTTTCTTCCGGCTGTAAGAATGAATTTCTGAAAAAGGTCAGTACTGAGCATGGTCCGTGCAGGAGCAGAAGATCCCTCAGTGGTCCACACCTTAACGGGAATCTTCAGTGTGACCCTGAAAACCCCAGGGTTATCATCTTAATCTTTCCCAGCCTAATCAGCTTTGTATTTCCTAGTGATTCACCCTGAGCTTCCTAATGGACTGAGGAGCTAACAGTTTCCTGAATGAGTCGTGCGCATTCCCTTTCTGCAGCTCTCCTTCTCCCTCCATGCCCCATCACACCTGAGAACCCACAAGCACACAGGGATGGTCCCTGGAAACCAAAACCACCTTCCAGGTCTCCTCTCAAAGGCCAGTTCTGCCTAACTACCATTTTAAGGCTCCCTTCCCTGGTCCTCCTTTCTCAGATCATTCCTTATTCTCAAAACTGGCCATCCTTTCCCCTAAGATCTGTCCACTAACTCCTCTGCCCTACCATACCATCTCTAGAGTTTCTGCTGCATACTAAATCTCTCAAACACACAGTGATTTAAGGCAACCATTAGTGATTTTCCTGTCTATCACATTAAAGGGTCAGCCAAGGGGTTGCCTTCTTTAGACTGAGCATGCTGAGGTGCTCTACTTCATTCTCTGAGTGCAGAAGAGCTTGACTTTCACAATGGCAAAAGCATAATCATGTTTCATGAATTTACTCTGAAGCCTCAAAGGAGGCAATCACAGCTACAATGGTCTAGACAATGGGCATGCTCCACTCTCACATTTACTAAACTTATCCAAAGAAAGTCACATGGATGAATCCTAAGCTAAGGGATAAAAGAAGTTATTGTTGAATTTTCTCTACTCTTACTCTTTGAGGGGCCTGCCACCCAGCTCCCAAATAATCACACAGAGACTTACTCTTTTTTTATGACTGCTCAGCCTTAGCTTGCCTTATTTCTAGTCAGTTTTTCTTAAATTATTCCATCTATCTTTTGCCTCTGGGCTTTTATCTTTCTCTGTTCTGTATACCTTTCTTTACTTGTTACTCCATGGCTTGCTGTGTAGCTGGAAGGCTAGACCCTGGTGTCCTCTCTCCTTCTCTTTCTCTTGGTCCTCGTGTTCTTCTCCTATTTATTCCCTGATGTCTGCCCACCTATTTTTTTCCTCCCTGCCTTGCCATTTGTCATTCAGGTCTTTATTAGAGCAATCACATGCTTTAAACAGGCAAAAAAGAAAACCACCACAGCTTCATATAGTTAAATAAATGCAACATGGAAGAAGGCAACACATCTTTGCAAAATTAAACAAATATTCCCCAGCGTAAATGAATGTAACACATCTTTAACTAATACCCCACAAAAGGAAGTGACTTCTTACCAATGGGAAGACATCATAAAGTTACATGGCAATGGGCTGAATAACTTCAATGTGAGTTGGAGACTGGAGCATCAACCCATCTACAAGATCTTCTATCTGTTTTAGTCCTTTGTATATACGCACTTTTCAGGGCGGGAGCTCAAAACTGCTTCTTAAATGGAATTCCCAGGTAACTACTTCTAAACATCAAGAGGAAATCAGTAACCTTATTCACGCCATGGGGTTCAAAACAACTACAGACTTTCTTTTAATAATGGCTTATATTTTATTGATACAAGGCATTTTAATAATCCTCGGAAACTTCCAGAGCACACTTACATATGTTATCTCATTTGGAAGGAGTATATGCAATTTTTCAAATTGCTGGAGGTGACAATGTCTTTATTGGCTTGGGAAAGAAAAAAAATCTTTCACTATAGATTTCAGGAGCTTCCAGAAAGGAAAGGGAATATAATCATGAGACTTGGTCTGTACTAAGCAAGCAGGGACACCTGACAGATCTGTCTTCCTGGTTTTCAAAATGACCTTCTAGCCACCTTTTCTGGCTGTCCAAATTAAATCTTCTAAGGAACAGGGGCTCAGTTCCTGAAGTCCATGTCTAATCACCGACAATTGGAATTTCTGGACAAAGCTCAATAATCTGTACTTCCATGGGCAACTAAGGTCAGTACACTACAGGTGTTCCCTCGAACACCATTGATTGAACAGGTTGCTGGCGACCGTTGAAGGGATGGAAGATATTTCTACCGACAAAAGACCAACAACCAGGCAAAGGGTAAGAGAGTCTCAGGATGAGCACAGAGAGCTGGGCGTCTACCAGCTTCCACCTGGCCTCTATCAATGGGGCTTCAGAAAGCCAGAGGAATCTTTGAGTATCCGAGTGGCAAAGGTAAAAGGAGAAGAAACAAGAAGCCTTGGCAATTAACCAAGTGTTCTTTTTGCTACACTCAGGGGCCATGGATGTGAGCTGATAATTTGAGTTCTGAGAAAATTCTTAATAAATACAACAACATGTTGAAACCAAAATAAAAGAATCTGAAAAGAAAGAAGGAAATGTTTCTAGCCATTGATAAAGTGCATATTTCATCTTCTAGAGGAGGGCAGCAGCGAGGCATAACTCTAGCCTTTTACTCACCGATTATCCACCCACTTCCACCAGTTCTGCATTTAGAGACTCAATCAACAAGAGACCGATAACATGCAGGCGAAAACTGCATCTGTATT
Organism: Bramus lutescens; assembly: GCA_001685075.1. Taxonomy (NCBI): domain Eukaryota; kingdom Metazoa; phylum Chordata; class Mammalia; order Rodentia; family Cricetidae; genus Bramus; species Bramus lutescens. The sequence continues at coordinate 62,604 of LOEQ01006981.1, read as the reverse complement.
GATTAGGTATTAGTCTTGTCATCATTATTCTCTAGGACAGTACAGCACAATGATTTACATAGTGTTTATATTATCCTAGGTATTAGAAGAAATCTAGACATTATTTAAAATATTAGTAAAGATGTTATAGGTAAGTACTATAATTTTATGTACAAGATGATTAGATCCATGGATTCTGAGGGACAGCTGTATTTCACTGTTACTTCTTTAAATGACACTTATCAAATGACAATAGCGATATTAAGAGATGTATAAAGTAGGATCTCCCATTCCGAGAACTGCTTGAAAAAGGTCATGGCCATCCCACTTAAAAAACCCCAGTGCCTTAGGTCTACTCTTTAGCAATTACCGCATATGTTGGTACCTTTTTATAGATCACTCTGGTTACAGATCTGACCTTTTCAATGTTTCCATCTCTATGCATATATCCAAACTGCTGAGTGGGCAGAGCAAGGGTCCCCATGGGGATGCTCGCTCTCCCTTCTCTCTGCCTCCTTGTAACAGCGCTACATGAATTACTTGACAGCTTTCTGCAATCCTGTGAAGTTAAAGGTTGGAGAAGGCCTGGCTATGACAGGACCTGTCGGCAGGGAAATGGAAAAGACAGGGAAGGTTCTTAATCTATCATTAATGTTGTCTTTCTAAAGAGCAGATGAGGAGGAGATGCCCAAAGGTAAAGAGTATTTCCTGATTTGAGGAGCAGTACCATGGGTTTCTTGACAAAGGTAAACAAGATGGCAATGCTTTCGAGTTGCTAGAGTCATAGATACACAAACACTTAGAGAAGAAGAAAAGCATTTTGGAAAGCAGTATGTTGATAGAAGAAAACGTATAACTGCTCAGGGGACTTTCCTTATTCAGGAGTCCTCTCCCGAACACGTCAAACTAGAGTCACTGAGCGACCACTGTGCTACGTACCACCAATCCCACCTCCACAGCCTCTCACCCTCTCCTGCCTTAGCCTTACTGATTAGAGCTCAAATTTTTAAAATCATGTCCATGGTATTATGGACAGATGGTCTTGCCAAATCACGGTGGTCCATTGAGAGAGCCACGGGTCTCAGGTATTGACCTTACATCATCCTCCCAGTGAATTGGGTCTGGCAAAAACTTATACCGTCCAAGTAGAACTAGACATTTCAGACTCGTATAAGGAGCATTGAGGAGAAAATATGAAGAGTGTCCAACTCATATTTGCCTGCCACAGAATGGAAAAAAAACACAATGAAAATGCATGTATTTTCCAAACTTTTCATCTGCTTCTTTTTATATACCTCATTTTATTAGTTCTTTGTGAAATTCACAAGGTATGTTTTGAAATTCCTCACCCCTCTTCCCCAACTCCTTCCAGACACCCCCACTTCCTCTGCTTCTTAAATGAAAGAAATGAAGAAAGTAGCCTTCTGACTTTAAAAGAAATCTTATGCTGGAGTGTGGTGTATAAAACAAATTAAGAATCTGAGTAGTTGTGACTGATGAAAAAATGGGGCTAAGGACATGTTCATTGCTCACCCCACAGGCTTCTCTGAGCCTCATGTTGTCTCAGGGACAATTTATCAGGCCCTGGAGAGAGCTTCCAAGAGCACTGTTGGAGAAATCATTAGAGCAGATAATCTCCTAGGGTCCTTTCCACCCCAAACTCTACATAATCCTTCCATAAGAATAGGAATATATCAGTTCAGTGGACTATTCTGCTACCACCCAAATGGTTTAAGTGTAACTTTTAAAAAAGGCATAATAATGATGCACTCTTAACTATAATTTGCAGAGAATTTATTTTCATGTGTATAAAACAGGAAGACAAAATAATCAAAGTGCTGCATTAAAATGATTGTGTTTAATACAATTCCTCAATGTTAGTGTATCAATTAGAACAAAAATGTATCCTTTTCAGTAAATATGCATGAGTTGTATTTTTTAAATTTATCATTTATTTCCTTTAACAATGTGTGTGAGAGAGAAACAGAGAAAGAAGGGGATCTAGAAAACCACTTTCCCCCCTTGCCACAAGAGCTCTGTGATCTTAGAGATGTATCCAGGTCAATATGTCTTGTAGAGATCAGAAATCACACCCTCTTGTTTATGCTGTAACTGTTTGACCCACTGAGCCCCCTGTCCAACCTCAGTGAATACCTGTGAAGTTTACAATTGTATAACATTTTGATGGTGAATGGAACTGGTGGTCAGACAGTCTTAGAAGACTAACATCTATCATGAGAAAAAAATTAGCATCTTCCGTCGACAGAGTTTCACAGAAAATACATGTGATCATCCCCAGCAAGAATCAAATACTAATAGATCTTCATAAACTATGAATGGCATGTCATTTCTCTGCACAAGAGATGAATGTTCTCCATTAACCAGGGAAACAACTCTATAGCATTCTCTAACATGTAAAGAACAGCACAGTTCATATTTGGTCTCCTCTCTCAGCTTTATTTCTCAATGTCCCTCAATAGTAACTCTTTTTTCCATAACAAACAGATTCTTCCGGGAGAAGTTGGGAGAGAACAAAGTACCTTTCCTTTTGGAAAATATTTGGCAATATTTTCAGGCATAATAAGTTTGTCATAACTGGGGGATCTGGTTAATTATATTTAATTTAATTTAAGATAATTATCCATCTCAGAATATTCTAGTAACAGAAGGTTATCACTTTGCCAGTGAGTCTACAAACTGTTCTCCCAAGTAGTCACTTTCCTGGTCTTGGTAACAAATTATGTGAAAGAAGTAACTTTGTGGAGATATGATTTTTTTTTTTTGGTTCACGGTTTCAGGGGATATCAGTCCGTGAAGGCAGTATGACAGTAGTCAGAGGCCTGGTGATTGGAGTTTGGGAGCTTGAAGCAAGGCTTGTTATTAAAAAGGTTATTATCTTCAAAGGCCATCCCTCAAAACCCATTTCTACTAGTTAGACCATAGTCCCAAAAGTTCCACAACTCCCCCAAACATCCACAGACCACTTATTTAAATACAAAAGTCTATGGGGAACACTTCCCATTACAACAGCTTTATTCAAACACCCTATGACTTCAGCTTTGTTCCAATTGCACTCATGTTCTTCCTGGACAATCCAACATATTATTCGGAGTTTTTCGTTCCCATCTCCCCGCAAGCTGCCCTCGCTCATGATACCAGGCTAACCTGAGTCTTTCATCCCTTAAGAAATCTTAATAGTTCCATTTATACCCTTCTGTGTTCCATAATTTGGAAACCGCCCTTGTCAATTTCTGAGGTTCTGTACTTCCTGCTGAAGCGCAGATGATCTGACGAACATGACCTTCACCTTGCAACCTTTTCAGTTTCATTATTGGTATCAAATGGAAAATGTTTTTCTCAGAAAATAAGTTATACAAGCATAATAATAAGCTGGATGCTGATTACTGGAAGACCAGATCCAAACTATTGAGCCATAGAATCTGAAAGTAGGATGAAATGCCTATGCGGATGAACCTAACTTACTTAATTTCAAAGATATTCTCAGTGTCACTAACTACTAAATTAATGAGGATGATAATTTCTTTCAATTGACCTCTTATAATTTGCTATTTTATTATTAATTTTATAGTTAGTTCTTATTAAACACACACACTCACATTCATATGCACACATGTATGGAACAATTAAAGAAAAAGAGACCATGAATTTGAATGATAACAAACAAACGGGGGTACATGAGAAAGTTTGGGGGGGAGGAAAAGAGAGGAGGAAGTAATCTAATTTTATTATAATCTCTAAATCAAAGTGATTATTTAAAAAAATCTTTTGATCATAAAAATAGAACATTTCTTTTTGAATTTGGCAATTAACTTCCAAATTATAACCAGATTTTGATTTCAAAATTAAAATATTTTCTGCTTTCATCCAAGAAAAATAATTAGGTTCTATTTTTATATTGTTATGATTTTTGGAAATGATCTACAAAGAGAAACTGTGTTCATCATAAACAGTAACTAAATGGAGCATAGTTTGACCTCAGGGCACAGGTGAAAAAATGTCACCATCTTCAAAAGTCTGATCTCTGGCAATAGTTTCCCCCGTAAAAAAACTATCAGACTATCAAAGGAAAATGGCCTAATATATGGGCACATAATTAATTGGGAAAATGTTTCTTAGATTTTATTTTATTTTACTTAACAAAATTAATATGCTATAATTTTGTAAAATGTACATTAACCTGGCCATTTATTAAAATATTGCATTGTTATAGAATAAAATACTTGATGATTAGTAGTCACTTTCCAAACGATAATGTAGATGGCTCAGCCTATTTATGTCATGTATCCTCCAACACACACTATTATATCTATACTGTTTAATGAGAGTATCAGATTTAAAAATAACACCAGTTAATACTTCTGAGATCATACATCAAACCATTACTTAAGGGTAAAGTAATAGGAGACACTTTGACAGAAGAAATGAAAAGATTTAAGACCATGACATTTTTTAAGTAAAACAAAAATGTTAAAAATCATTAAACGGAGAACAACTGAAGGACAAATTCAGGGCGAGAGTTGAAAGGGCAGGGAAGAGCAGGCATTGACAGAACCCAAGTTAAAGAAAGAGCTGGGGCAGACGGACACATAGACACTACAGCAGATAAGAAATACATGACTTAAGCACAAACTCACCAGTCTGAGAGGAAATGCAAAGAAAAACAAAGGAATCCATTTCTGCATATTAAATTTAATTACATTAAAATTAATTTACACAAGAAGCAATAAAATGGTGTTTTCATTATAGTAAAGATTGGCCCAAACTTCCTATAGAAGAATTTGGTGTACTAATATTTGCCTATATTGTTTTAATAATCCATCATGAAAAATGATAATAAATGCAAGGATAATTACTTTGAGGTTTTCAAAACATTGTAATGATTTCTTTAAGGGTAAAACTGAAGAAGCAAGATCAATATAATAACAAAAAATTATTAAATTATTATATAGCCATCAATTCAATACAATGCATATTTTGAATTACATTTAGAAAGATCAGAGGTCTGTACAGAAAAATATTCAATTTCACTCTAACAAGATAAAAATTCTTATAAACAGCATTATCACAACTCTGGAAAAAATTAAATATACATTTAAATCTATATTACAGCGTAGGAGGAAAGGGTTGGGAGAAATAAATAATTTTTTTCCTAAGTATTTGTGGGACAGTTACCTAAATGTCTACAAAAACTTTATTACATCTACAACCAGAAAAGCTAGAGTTTACTAGAGCGGTTCATTTGTGTTTTTAAAATGTGTGTACCTAGGTCTAGTGTTCCCTCTTTATCTTCTGCAGGCCACACCCACTCCTGCTGCAGAGATTTTCCTGACAGATCTTCCTGTAGAATTCTCTCATTCCTTTCTGAGTTCTTTCCTGCTCTGTACCCCACTGTGACACCAGAATCCGAATCCGTATGCTGAAGTCTTATCCCCTGAGTGATGGTATTTGCAGATGGGGCTTGGACAGGTAATTATATTTGAAAGGTAGGACCCTCAAGGAGCAATAAGTTCACTAAGAAAATGAGTTATTAGTGCGCACTGAAGAAACTTAGAAAAAGTGCCTCGCTGTGAGCTAGGTGTGTCCCTACTAAAGACAACTGTGTTGGTACTCTGACTGGAGACTTCGGCTTCTAAAATTGTACAAGAAAGAAATGAACGTTTGCTGTTTAAGACTCACAGTGTATAACACATTGTTACGGTCGTCTGACTAACGCATGGCTCTAGACCAAGTGGGCTTAAGCACTCAGATTTGGAGAGGGGCAGTTCCCCTATCTATAACCTGATACATGCCTGCAGTGTAAACAGTACCTATGCCTTTGGTTTGTTATATTGTGATTGAGAGGCTCAGCTCCATGTCTTGCTCTTCTTTCTCTTCTTTCGATAAGTTCCTCCTGGACCTGTTCCCTACTCATGAAAGTGCCAAACAATTTATCGCCATCCATGTTTGTTTTCAGCTTCTCTGAGTAGCCTGCGAGCACTGTGTAAGTTGGGTGGCTCCAGGGAAATTAGAGTCCTCGAAGGCCTTACTCTACTTGGGGGTGTTGCTGTTCTGGTCCTCAGGGCACGAGCTGACGACAATGGCTATCTTTTGAGCAGCGCATTTTGTTCAGTTTCTAAGACTGCAGCAGCCACACAGCATGGGTGGCCTCCATCAGCCAAGCAAAACCCAGTTTCTGCTTGCAAGCTGAGCTTTCGTATCTCCCTTCCTGACCTTGCATGTATTATTTTGAATATAATGTATTTTTAAATTGCTGCACCATTTTAAATATGTAAGGGAGAGTTGAATTAAATATATTTGTGGCATTCCCTGCTTTGCAAAGGGCCTCTAAATCTGATCCCTTATATCAGGTCGATGCCTAAATCCCATTACTTGAGATTGCAAATGACTATGTTTGCAAAATCATGGATGCACATTGGGAGACAGCATCCAAAATTCAGCCTATAATGTTAACTTTGTTTGAAAAGATCTTGATTTTCCAGGAAACAATTGCAAGGCTTTCTGCCCATTCCTTAACTCCATCTCTGTTGGGGATAATGCATTAATACCTTAAGAATGACTCAGCAGTTGATACTTCAGGATCAAAATCTACACGCAAGATAAATTCTTAGCTGAATAGAAAGAGACTGGTTTGGAAGCAACATATAGGCTACGTTCTAGAGCAGTGGTTCTCAATCTTCTTAATACTGTGTTCCTTTAATACAGTTATCCCAACCAGAAAATTATTTTGCTGATTATTCCTAACTGTAATTTTGCTATTGTTATGAATCATAATGTAAATATTTGATATTTGTTGATATTTGACCCACTGTTCTAGAACAATGAAATCAAGAGGGTTTAAATTTAGATGATAGGGGTAAGCATTCATTCTAGCCAGATTATTTTCAGGCATTTATTCCCTACTTCCACTTCCTGATTCTTCTACATTTTTCACACCACAGCTGTCGTGTGACTAAGATGGGTGTCTGGAACATGGATAAATGAGATTCTTGTGCTTTAACTGAAAATAGCACTTTTCTGAATGGGTAGATGTGCATATGGCTCCAACTATATACATGTGTGTTTGCGTGCGTGTGTGTGTGTGTATACAATCAAAACTATCAGAAAAATTTCAATTATGTCATCAAAGGGAAAATAATAGAAGACAGAAAACAGGGTTACTTTAGTAAGTGAGTCTCATTCACATCGAGGACATAGTTCTAAGTCTGTTATCTAAATTTCAAACTCCATAGAGTCTGAGAGTCAGGTAAATGGAACACCCAGCCATGGGTGACATTTCTATTTGGAAAGACCAGAACGAAACAGTTGGTCAAGTGCAATATCTACGTTTGACATCAAAGAGAATATAGTGCTAGACACAAGTAGTGTATGAACAAAGAGTAGTATATGTGAACAGAAGTCTAAGTTCATACCCTAAAATACACACTCAAAAACCAATTGTCTGGCTGTAGCAAATTACCACCAACTAAACCCAAAAGAAAAGTTAAGTTGACCATTTCTCTGGGTCAGGATTGTGGAATCATACACAAAGTACCTCTCACGAGTTTCTCTCAAACTATCAGCCAGGATTTCTGTATGACATGAAGGCTTGGCTGGTGAGGGGTCCACTTCCCAGCTCATTTACACATCTGAGAGTAGCATTCAGTTTCCAGTTAGCACTGAACTATCCATCTGACAGCCCAGGTTCTTACAAGCTATGGAACATCCTTCAGTTCCTTGGCATATAACCCTCCTCAGGGTACAAAACAGCATCATGACTTGCTCTGAGCAAGCTGACATGAGGATACGCCCAAAATGAAAATCACTGTCTTCTTGTAATCTAATCTCCATGGAGAAGTCTCGTCACCTCCACCTTCTGCTCACTAGAAAGTCCCTATATTAAACCTAGCCTGCACTAGGAATGGGGCGAAAGACAGAATGCTAGGAAGCAGAAATCATTGTACGGAGACATACTGACGGCCATGTGCCACAAGGAGGAAGTAAATAGCTGTAAGTAAGCACATATTATTATTTGATATATGTTGGAATGTAAAGAAAACAAAAATAAACAAGCAAAAATAAAATCCCTGTGATTTCAGTATGTTTTGAAGGGCAAGCTTTAAATGCTAGAAATATATTTTTTCCATATCACTGCTTCCTCCTTTAAAGAACACTTCACTGGGGCCTGTTTTAATTTCCTCTTCTTCACAATGACCCTGGTGGTCTTCAGAAAGAGATTAAAAAATGATGTGGGAGTCCCCTCTGTGTGCTTTGATTACCATTTATTAATAAATAAATTGCTTTGGATCTATAGCAAGGCAGAACTTAGGTAGGCAGGGAAAGCTAGGCTGAATGCTGGGAGGAAGAAGGGCGGTGTCAGAGAGAAGTGATAGAGTACCGGGAGATAGACTCTGGGAACTTTACTCAGTAAGCCAATGCCACATGGCAATACACAGATTAATAGAGATGGGTTAAATTAATATGTAAGAGTTAGCCAATAAGAAGCTATAGCTAATGAGTCAAGCAGTAGTTTAATTAATATAGTTTCTATGTGATTATTTGGGGGCTAAGCGGCCAGGAACAAATAAGCGGCTTTCTCCAACAAAAATGTAGTATAGGACAATGTGCAACACACTTTAGACATGGATCCCAGCACATCTGTCCTTCCACACCAGTCACCCTTAAGCCTGCATTCAGGCATCAGAACAGATCTAACAGCAATCTTTGAGATCCCATAATATGTATCATCTGGAATGTCTACATCAGCTGACATCTTAAAGGACTTAATTCTCAAGACCAGCCCATGTTATAATCCAAATATCCTTAGATAAATACAGCAGTGTTGAAGTCTCTATAATCTCAGGGTTTAATTATTTGTCAGAATTTTTCTTATAGTGATAATGAAGGATGTCTATCCATTTGCCATTTTTTGGAGATAATAAAGGGAGCTATATGTGCTGGAGATATTCTTTTATCAATCCACAAGATGATACACAGAGGTCCTATAAAAAATCAGAGGCACTAGGATGCCAGTCCAGGTACACAGAGTACTAGAAAGCTAGTAATACTTGTGTGATCTCACTGAAAAAAAAAATACCCACAGACGGTTAACACCCAGGGAAAGTGCAGGACCAGAGAGACAAAGCTGTGAACCATAAGTGTTTCCATTCGATTTGCAGAAAAGAAAAGACAAAAACAATCCTCCTACTGCAGAATTTGCCCAGTTGTTCAGTATCTTCCATAGGACTCACTCACAGCCCAGTGGAACACAGCAACAGAAAAAGAAAACCCAACAGGCAAACTTCCCACTTGACTGTAACTGCCCACATAGGGGCTAAGAGGAGCAGAGAGGAAGCATTAAGATACTTCTTCTCATATGCTCTTACAAATTCCCATTTCAGGAGCATCTGGGTTGGTGAAGAGCACCTGATGTCCTGGGATCAAGTGAATGGAAAAATTGCTGGAAAACAAAGAGCTTTTGAGTCAGCTGCCTCTCTTCCTAAAGCATGACTGATGGCTAGGTCATCCTACCTCAGAGGATTCCTAGGTAACCTCTTTTCTGGTAATCTATTTAGATTAACTTGTTTTTATGTTGGAGCACTAGTGTACCTCATATTGCATCCTATTCTACCAGCAACGAGAGCTCAGCTAATGCAGGAAGTCATAAAGCACTTCCGCAGCCATTCCAATAATCACCATAGCAGCACTTTCTGTAGAAACCACCTCTGGAATTCAATGTGCATGCCCTTCCCCCAGATTTCTCCCTAAGCCTCATCAACTGGAGATGGTATGAGTAAAGCTCCCATTCACGAATATCGACCCCTCAGCCAACGTTCAAGCTATAAATATCAATATTTGGAGAATATTTCTTATGTATCATGCTATCTATCATCCTATGCCTAAAAGCTACAAATTACAAGTCTCCCCGACTTTTATTTCAATATCTGCCTTCACCACGTCTCTGCCCACCAATGTGCCCTACCATCCTCAATACCACACATGGAAGCTCTCTCCTAAAGCAGCTGTAGAGCAGCTCCTTGTTTGGCTTCATTTTTATCACTTCATAAGAACATTAATGAAGAGTGGTGAAAATTATACCGTGCTTGTCATGTGGAATCTGGGCTTTAAATAGATCCACTGAGCTACTATCAAATTCCCACGAGCACACAGCCCCATCATACATGGAATTCACATTTCTGCACCCACAAAACAATGAATGACTAATGGGGTCATCCTCAAAAGGCTGGTGATGAATACAGTACTTAAAAGTACTTAAAATTCTTACTAGCCTTAAGTACAAATATTTAGAGACATCTAGTACGTAAATTAAATACCTGAAGCACACGTCTGAAACTGTCAGGTGTTCCTATGTTAATTTTTTTTTTACCTTTCAGTGACTTTATGAAACAAGACAGTCTTCCAACGACATGCATGTGGGAAGCACAGGGTAAATCAAGAACATTAAGGACAAAGTTTGTTATTCAACAAGAGAAATACACACTTCTAATTTTCTCAACGAGGTAGAAGATATGCCCAGTGCATACACCAACCATGTGCTCTCAACACAAGTTGTTTAAAACCTTAGATAACCTTGGATTCTATCTTCGGCAGGAAAAAAAAAAGACAGAAAACTATGAGCTCTTCCTCCATGACTCCTATGATACCTAAAAGAATAATCACAGCAATTACATGTCAGAAAGAAGAGAAGTGATAAATACAGAAATGAAACGCTCAGCTATCACTTGGCTATCACAGACACTAACTTTTATATTTCCCCATGGGGGCAGATGTGAAAGAGGCACCGAGTGAAGCATGGAGGAAATGCAATTATCAGGACCTCGGGATTTATTCTGTCTACTCCATGAAAGAAAGGAGTGGAGGAGCAGTACCTGAAATATTCCTCTCTGGATCTTCACAAAAGAAAGGAAAAGCCGTTCTCTGTCCACTCACTTCTATTCTGCAATGATGGCGTGGATCATGCTATCTGCTCTGCTTTCTCCCTCCTCGGCCAACTGCTTCACCAAGTTTATAGCAAAAACAGCAGAGGGATTTTGTTTTTCTCTTTCCTTGAATAATGGCATTCTAAGAAATTGGTCCATTTGCAGCTGGGCATATACTGCTACAGTATCAGAGAACCCAATATTCCCTTTTTCTGTCTTAGTCTACTGCAAAAGATTAATAGTTCCAAAGACGGACAAAATAATAGTGATAATAAGAGTTTCAGATGAAATAACACTTGGTCTGCGAGAGGCAAAAATAGCAAAGAGCAAATCAGGTGTTGAGTAAGAGCAATTCAATTTTCTCTTCTAGCTCCACTGAACTGTGCACAGTAGGACTTAGTGGATTGCTAGCCTATGCATGGACAATTACTTTTGTAATTCTAGACATAGTTTAGTGGATACAAAGGGGAGCTGCTTGTTTGTAGGGTTGTTAGTGTGACTCTTCATGTGTCCAAAGTAGCTGTAGTACCATCATCACCATCTCCAACTTTCATACAAATGTGTAGGGCATAAATGACAACCATGTGGCTTTTTAAGGGAAACTAGAATAAGACATTTGAAATAAGTTGTAAATAGGTAGTGATTTAAAATGCTTTAATTTTTTATTATTTTTAATTAAGCATATGATTTAATGTATTATATATGTTGCCCAAGACTTTCTCATCCCTATTTTTGTATCTAATATTTCTGCTGAAGTAAGCAAGATTGAAGAATCTCACAATTATAGGGAAGTGTATAAGACAAATACTGAATTTGCTATAATATGGTAAAATAGTGTGCATGATTAAAAGAACATTAGTTAATAAAAACACTTTATGATTAGAAGGTAGGGCTAATTTCCTTTGAAAAACATGAATTTACTTATGGAAACATTTTACAACATATGTCCTGTGGAGAGACTTCTAAAGTATCTGTCAGCAGGGATATAAGAAACAGACTACTGGCTTCAAGACAGCATGATGCTTCAGTAGGAGTTCCTTCAGTCTTCCCTATCCTGACAAGGGGCAAAGTCTGGAAACATAGCATTTCAAAGTTGGGACATAAATGTACTTGACTGTAGAAATTCCTATGAAAAGAGACAAATTAGATAGGATTGTTTCTTACAGGGCATCTTTGGCAAACAATGTTTTGCAACACAGGTCCATAATTAACATGTACATTTCCAACATGAGGAGAGCTTGGTTTCTGACCAAGAGCGCCTGGTCATGAACCTTCTCTATCTCAGTGCTTTGCAAAGTAAATGCACACAAGAATGGTCAAGGAATGGTGTTCCAATTCCATAAATCCTCACATGGCCTCAGACTCTGCACTTCTAACAAATTAATGCTGCTGGTCCATGAACTCTTTTTGAACAGCAAAGAGCTCAGAGGCATTTATCCCCTAGAGTGGAAGGTGCCCAGAATTGCTTGGGCCACTTTGGTATCTCATTCTTTGTCTTTATCTAAGGGATGTTGAATGTACCAAAGATGCTTACCAGTAAAACCTGTTGGGTGTGATGCGCTCATGCACGAGTTGCCATCGTCTTCCAAAGTCCATCGAGCTGTAAAGCTGAAAGACAGTGAAGCAAGGAGTGAATTGAATAAGTCAGTGGCCAAAAGTGCACATGAGCACAGGTGTGCCCCATACCAACACAGATGCCTCCTGACCGATTCCAACAGCAGAGTGCCAGCACATCCAAGCAGACAACCCCATTTACAGATAAAAATACAAGAATGTTATTGGTCCTTGTTTATCATGGTTTATCCTTCTTCCTCTACTTGTTAATTGACTGATGCTTTTGCTTTGAGTATAAAGGCAAGTCATTTTTTTTTGCTTTAAATCTATTTCTCAATCCTTACATGTAGGACTCACCCTGAAGAATGTGGTGACAGGAAACAGGTGGGTTCTGCACTCTTAGGGGAAAGGCTCATGTATGTAAAAATGTTCACCAGTTGCTATCTGGTGATAATAATATATTCAATATATTAGTTCAAGTTAATAATATATTCAACATATTGTACTCCTTGACTTCTTTGTGATTTTTACATAATATAGGTTAATATGAAGTGGAACTCTCTAATGCCACCAGAAATGCCAAGATGATGACAATCCCACGCCTTGACAAGATAACAAGAATAAACCTATCTTAGAAAATTGCCCTCATCCACCCAAGGCTACCACAACATTCTCCTCAAACTAGATAGATAGATAGATAGATAGATAGATAGATAGATAGATAGATAGATAGATAGATA
>LOEQ01006981.1:25486-40600 GCA_001685075.1 Bramus lutescens | reverse complement strand
TGCGGGAGCTGGGCCGGACGAAAAGCAGGCCTTCTCCCCAATCACTACACAGCTGGCCAGCCATGTAGGGCCAGAGAACCATCACTTTTAACAACTATAAGAGGCTCCAGAGATGGTCCAGACAGGCACTTTAACACACATGGGTGACGCATCATAGAACCTGGCTGACCTGCATAATGGCACAGCTGGTTAGCTGTGAAATGAAATTCAAAACCTAGTGGCCCAACTCTAGCTCAATGTTCAGTTTACTAAAAACTGTGGTGACTTTTTTGGTAGTTGCTTGATGTTAAAAGGAAAACAAGTTCACATAACCTTGGAGGAATAACGGCTCATTTGGGCCCGCCGTGAACGGCTGACATTGTATCCTGAGTTTAGCTAGCTCCTTTATTTACAAATCATTTTCGCAATCCATTTCATCCTCTTTTAGGCTGGAGAGTATTTTCTAGGCTAATAGTCATGTAAGACAATCCTGCAAACAATTTATGCAGTATTTACTAAAATTCATTCTTTTGTCTCCACACTCCTATTCCCTTGACCATTTCCCTCTGCAATCAGAGTCTATTCATATTTATATATTACAGTTCAGAAATGCCTCCTATTAAGCCATACCCTTTGAGCAAAAAGGTTTGTTTCTCAGCGAGGTGGATGACTGCACTGGTGTGATTCACATTTTCCCCCCGCCTGTCACCCATGTTTCCTCTTTCCTTAATGGCTTTGGCTTCATATAGCACACTATTGTTAACATGATTTTCTGCCCACTTTCCCAGCCCTCAACACTGCCCAATTGGCCTTAGCCTCTATTCCAAGTTCACATTTGTTTTTTCTTTCCAGAGGTCTAGATCTAGCTAATTCTAAGCCAAAGAGAAATTACATTTTAGATCACGTTTAATTTAAATCAATATCTCTGTCTAAACAATAACAGCCACCTTCGGTTCAGAAGAAACGAAGACTCCGCTGTTCTTGCTGAAGGAAACACATGTCTCTGTGGAAATACAGGCATCCAAAGTTGCTTAGATTTTTAGGAGTAAGACTGTGACAGAAAATGTAAGTTAATTCAAATGCAAAATTCTTTGATTTTAAAATATTTTTGAAATTAAACTATAATTGCATCTTCCCCTTTTCCTCTTTCCAAATATTCCCATGTGCCCCCACACTGCTCTCTCTAAAATTCATGAACTCTTGCCTATTTTTAAGTTGTTGTGATATATTTTTTCATTCCTAATTAGAAGGAAAATAGTGTGTATTTCAAAATCATTTTTTCATAACATTTTTACTGAATATTTGGGAATTTCACACATGAGCTGCAAGCAAAGTCACTTCCCAGTCCTCCCAGGTCTGCCCCCCACTCTTGGGACCTCCTCCCACAAAAAAGAAAAAAAAACAAGAAAAATGTAAAATGTCCAATTCCTGCTGTCCATGTACTCACTGGACCATGGTCAAATTCCCTGTGGCCAGCTCCTTAAAGATATCTGAGTCCTCTTCACCTACACTTCTACCAGATGCCCTCAGTTGTGGAGAGCCTTGTCACAATTTTTAAGATTCCTCTTCAATGACTATCCATCTAGGCTGCTACATGTTGGGGTGGAGGTGGGACAAGGGTTGTCACAGAAGCCTTCTATGCCCCTCCTTCTCAACTGAGTCTGTGTTCACCAAAACCACGACAAAAGTAGCTTTCTTACCCTTTGAAGTATGTGGGAACATGGATCATGGGCTTATACATGGTTTGTAGCAACAGCACAGACCGAGGACATCCCCATGGTCTCCAACGCCAGCACATGCCATAGACCTCAGAGCATGGGCTCCAGTGGCTCTACAGACCATGAATATCACATGGCCTTCTGTCGCTGCATGGGCCACGGACCTTATTATAGATAGCACTTGGAGGCAGCACAGGCCAGGGACATGAACAGGGGTTCAGGCTGCAGCACAGGCCACAAACATCAACATAGAACCCAGCTGCAGAAGGACTACAGACCCAGACACGGCCCTCGGCAGCAGCATGGACCTAGACAAAGTTGTTTACTCAGAAGTAAAACAAAGGACAGAAAGAACCTTGCACCCCTGAGCACCTGCACTTCTGCCCACCTGCACCCCTACACACCTGTACCTCTATACACCTGTAGCCCTGCACAGCTGCACTCTTGCATCCCTGAATAATGCGCTCCCGCAACCTGTACCCCTGCACAATGCACATCTGCAGCCCTACACACCTGCACTCCTGCACACCTGCACCCCTGCACATCTGCAATCCTGCACACCTGCACCCCTGTACTCCTGAGCACCTGCAGTCCTGCACACCTGTACCCCTGCACTCCAGCACACCTGCACTCCTGCACACCTGTAGCCCTGCACATCTGTACCCCTGAGCACCTGCACTTCTGCCCACCTGCACCCCCACACACCTGTACACCTGTGCCCTGCACAGCTGCACTCCTGCGCACACCTGTACCCCTGCACCCCTGTACACATGCACTCCTGCACACCTACATCCCTGCATACTTGTACCCCTGCACCAAGCATATGTCACCTAGATTATCTGACACACTATAATTAATTGGGTGATACTATTTTCTGTCTCCAGCTCCTGAAAGGGAACATCGAGGCTCCATTGGTATTATAAGTTTGGTCAGGATTCCCAAGGACAATTCCAGAAAAACCTACTCCAAATTCGACAAGCATAGTGGTCTGAGCCGCCATTCGGAATCAACAAAGGATTTTAAGAAAGCAAATGAAACACTGGAGCAGCTCACAAGTTCACCCCAAGTGGAAAGACAGGCACATGGGACAGAAAACTGACCAACCAGTAAGGAGCCTGAGAGTGGTTTCTGACTGTGCAGAAGGGTTGATCTGGGTGGGCTGTAGCCAAGTTGTCTTCCCCACAGTATCAAATGGCAGAAGGAAGACCAAAACCTGACATTCAGATTGAAGCGAATGTGGGCTTTATATAAGAAATAATATTCTCTGATAAGAACTCTCTACGGCCAGGAGGAGCTGCCTCACATCTCAGCGGGTTCTCCTGGGAGTCAGATGATGCATCTGAGCAGAAGACAGATGAACACTTTGATTAAGGCGATATTATCAGGAAATTAAAGTGTCAGACAAGGTTTAAACTTGATGAGTTCTCTAGTCCCTTCAGGTAGGTATGTGGGTGTTTGATTCTTCATCCAAGAGCAATAATCTTAGGCATAGAACCCAGGAGGTATGCACTACTAATGTTTCCTTAACGTTTGTGCAAGATGTTTTATGAAGGAACCGGCATGCTGGGGAGAGCCCCAAGACTGTGAGGCAGCTGTGTAGATTTATCCCCCCAGGAAGCGAGTCCTTCATTTGTCAAGGGGTTTTAGCATCTCCTGGGGGAGCTAGAACGACTTCCTCAAGTTGCCTTCGTTCCTTGTTTTGGCTTCAGACTGCATTGTGAATGGTACTGCCCCTGCTCTGTGCGGTCTCTCAGAATAGTGGACGAGTTTGATGGTGGGGATGCTACCATTGACAGGTAAGTATGTCTATGCTATTCTGTCTGAGGGAAAGAGCAGGGAGAAGAGAGCCCGGACCCGTAAGCAAATCCAAGTGGGACCAGAGAAGTCACCCAGCCAACCTTAGAGTAATGAGCAAGATGCGTGCCTGAAAGTTTTAGTTAGCTGACACACAGACCTACGTGCAAGCTCTAGCTGCATGATTAAACCAGTTGTGCTGGTTTGAAGTAGTGTGTGTGTGTGTGTGTGTGTCTGTGTGTGTGCACGTGTGCGTGCATGTGTGCATGTGACATGTACATGTGAACATGGCTATGTGTATCTGTTTCTGCATGTGTGTCTGTTCATGTGCATGTGCAGGGGCACATTTTATGTGGGTGCACATGTACACTTGTACATGTACTTATAAAGGTCAAAGATCAACTTTGTAGGTTGTTTGTCAGGTGTTGTCCACTTTTCTCAGGTGTTGCTGATTTTCTTTTCTGAGGCAGGGTCTCTCACCAGCCTGGATCCATGGGTATCCCCTTCCTTAGAGATCAGATTACAAGCACATGCCATCATGCCCGTCTTTTGGGGGGATCAGATACAGGTTTACACACCTGTAAGGGAAGTATTTTGCTACCTAAGCTCTCTCCACAGCCCTGGAAGAAGATTGTAACTCCCTCCATTTTCTCATGTCAGTAAGATGAAGGGCTTGCTCCAGAATCACAGCTCCTGAACTGTAGGGTTACCCAAGGCACTTCAAGAATAATGCACGACTCAGTTGCATTCTAGAATTTCAAACTCAGTGGGTCAGACCTGGAGCCTAGATGTCTGCAGCTTAACAGACTCTCAATGCTGATGGGTTACGCAAGGAAAGCTTGTTCTAGGTAATTCTCGATAACGTTTAGATGTTTCTGAACAGTCTCAAAACATCCCAGATGGACAAGGCCACCTGAGTACCCGGAGTTCTTAGTGATGAGAATATCATTCACATATTCTTTCAGGACCCACTAGAGCACTGGGTCTCAACCTTCCTAATGCTGTGGCCCTTCAACGCAGTTCCTCATGTTGCGGTAACTTGTAGCCATAACGTTATTTTTGATTCTACGTTATAGCTGTAATTTGGCTACTGTTATCATTTGTAATGTAAATATCTGTGCTTTCTGAGCCTCTTGGGTGACACCTGTGAAAGGACCATTTCACACCACAAAAGGGGTTGTAGCCCACGGGTTGAGAACCACTGCACTAGGAATCAAAGACTTGACCTCTGGCTCCCACCTCTATCCCAGGGCTTCATGCGCAGACCCAGCATGTCTGCTCCACTTGAGACCATTCTGTTCAGCTACCACCACTGGAATGGGAAGAGACAGCAAAAATATAGCCTCAGCTAAAATAAAGAGCAACAGCCGGGCTTTATGCCTTGAAAGTACAATTCATTTATTACACAGATAATTAGGCTTCCCTCTAAAAGCTATGGTGATTGGCTCTGTGCATAAAGCAAGGAGCTCTGGCAAGATCTGCATGCTGTCTTTTAATGCATCTCTTCCCTGGATGCTAAAATGAGCTGGGGGCATGGAGACAGCATCTGCTGTGTGGTTCTTCTGTTTGAGACTTTAAAGATCCATCAGCGAATCTCAACTCTGAGTGTCCTGAAATTTTTAACAACACTGACATCTTAGCCCCATAAAATAAAAAAAAAAATTAAATGTTTAAAAATGAAATCCAGACTTTGGGGGAATAGACTAACTGGGCCCAAGGGTTCTTCTAGTCCCCTGGGAGGAGAAATATGGAGGAATAGTTTAAGTATCATTGATATAAAGAAAAGGTATGAAACTCTCACCCACAAATTGGCTTTGTAAAGGAAAGTTGTTTAAAAACACCTCCAGACATTTTCATCTAGCGATGAGTTGTTTGGGAGAACACCTGGCCATTCAAATGCAACCATTTTCAATCCAGTCTTTGGCCTGCCACTGTTCTGCAATGCTGATCTTGAACAGTGGGTAAGGGCTCTGGAGGGCTTCCACACTTGGATTCATATCCCCTTGACCTCATTGCCAAGGCTGGGCTCCTAACGCACAGAGTAGTATGAAGAACATATGTATAGGAAATGATCACATGGTGCCAGGCACTAGGTCCAGGGCAGTGTATCATCTCATAACCTTCCGACCCTGGATAGAGGACCTCCAGTTATCTTTGTTAGGGAACAAATAATACATTTTGGGGGAAGACCAAGCCACTTGTTCTACTATGCAAAGAGAGCATGGAGGTCAGGTTCAAACCTAACTTTGTGTTCAGGGCCTCTGTGCTCAAAGACTATATACCCCCAGAATTCCCAGCACAGACACAGCAGAGCACAGTGTAAGCTTTGTTGAGCCACCTCAAGGGAATGAGACCTGTAATCCCTCCTGCAAAGTGCCTGGACAGCTGGGTCATTAACATAATGAAATAAAAATCCCTGGAAAGGGGAGTTGCTACTTTGTAGCTTTTCCATAATAATCCCTTGGCTACATTCGACCCTTCTGGGAAACAGACCTAATCCCTGGCTTCATGAAGTTTACACAGTAGCAGAAAAATGGGCAATAAGCAAAATTTATATTTTATAATCCTAACTACACATTTGCACACAGTTGCTTTTTCCTAGCTTCAGTAGTTACACTCTGCAAAGTTGTGCTGATGTAATAAAATAAATATGCTAAAACAGTGCTTCTACAAGTAATGTGGGACTAAGCCTCTGTGAATCTCTAGACAAGAGATTTTCACCAACCAATGAGTATACAGCCTTGTTTCAGGTGTGTTTCTTCTCAAAGGCACCTAACTTAACATTTGTTGTTGATTCACAAGCACAGCACTTACAACAAACAGCACTCTAGGCGTTGGAAGCTTATGCGGCACACCCATTTACTCGGCAAAGCACATCACAGCCCTACCGTGCTTAGGGACATTGTACAGCCTCTCTGCACTGTGCCTGAGGATCGCTGTAAGTACAAAAACATTTGCGATAGAAGAAATGTGGTGCCAAACGTGGTGCAGGGAGCCAAACTGTTAGCAGTAGGAGAGCCGAGACAAGGAAGTGGGGTGCCCTGGTTAAGCCTCTGTGGGAAATCTGGATGCCAGGTGACTCATACTTTCTGCATTGTTGATGCCCACGACTTCTGGGATTTACAAGTATGTTTCGGCAAGTCAGCAAATTCACACATAACAGGATCCATGGATAATGAGGATCGGCTATGGAATGCCATGCAGGAAGAGCCAAGACTATTCAAGCTGGATAAGGGCACAGCGCTTAAGAGAAACTTGTTGAGGTGGCCAGGGCAGACCTCTCTGAGGAGCTCACAGGACAGAAACTGGTTAAAATGAATGGGTGTTATGTGAGCATCTGGATAAAAGAGCCACCCGGAAGGAAAGTGTGACAAGGGGACAGTCCTAAGTGCGTGCTTCCGTGGTGCATATGAGGAACACTGAAGACTTGCACGGTTCAAGCAGGAAACATACAGGTAAATAAATGAAGAGAAAAGGCCAGGAGGGAGCCTCAGGATCCTTCCGGGACCAATCTCCAGAGCTCTGTTTGGGGAGAAGGCTGTATACTGTTGATAGACGTACAAGGATCACTGATGGCTCTCTAGGAGCAGAAAGTGGGGGGAACTGTGGGTCTCACAGGGACAGGAGCAGCAACGCCCACATGCATTCAGGAAGAGGGGATGCAACAATGTACTGGAAGGCCTAAGATAGGCTTGGGGATAGACTGTGAAGCACTTTGGGAAACACCAGTAAGACCAGAGAACAGAACAGCTGTGAGGTGTGAGGGAAACAGAGAAGTCACGGGTGTTAGGAGGTTTGCGTCTCATTAACACAGTAGTGGGGGAAGAAAAGAGATCTGACCATGTTTGGGCTATGTCTTTAAAATGGAAGCAGGGAGCATTGTTGCATTGAAGGTAGATTTGATAGAAACGGACAACTCAAGGAAGACTTGAGGTTTGTAGCCTGCAGAAAAGAGCATTGCTTGCTCTAATTCAGTTCAAAGCTGCAAGGAGTCTGCTGCTGTTGGGCTGAGCAGCCAGCTCTGCGGGTAAAAGCAAGAGGACCTGAGTTTAGAGCCCTAGAATTGACAGAAAGACACACATGCAAGCACACGAGGGCTCCTGTGAGACAAAAGGCAAAGACAGAAGAATTCCAGAAGCTAATGGGCCAGCTACCCTGGCCTATGCAGCAACCAACAACCTGAAACTCTGTCTCAACCAGGGTAGAAATAAGTAGTAACACCCATGGCTTTTCTTCTGACCGCCACATGAGCACTGTGGCACACTTAGGCCCATACTCACACACATGAACACATAGACACACACAAAACATGCACATTGCATCCATTGGTTTACTCTTCAGCTTGCATGTATGTGCTCCCGAAAAAGGAATTATAAAGAAATGTCAGGTCTCAACCAGTATTTATGAATCACCTACCACGTGTGCTCTGCTGGGTCTGGAAGATAAGACAGAAGCACCAAACAGCCTGCCAGGAGGATCTGAACTCTGCTGTTTGGGGGTAGGGCAAAGACACAGGTGACTTACTAAAATAAGAAATACTGTCACAAGTTCTGAAGCCCAAAACTATCAAAAAAAAAAGCTGAAGAAAAAAAAGAAAAGAAAAAAAAAGGCTGGAGAGATGGCTCAGAGGTTAAGAGCATTGCCTGCTCTTCCAAAGGNTAAATAAATAAATAAATAAATAAATAAATAAATAAATAAATATTTTTTTTTAAATGCTGAAGGCTTCAGGTAAATAATTCTGGTGTGAAACTCAAGAGCTTTCCACTGTGGTGAGAAGTCCCTGATTTCTAGACCCGAGAAGCATGGTTGTTCTGGCTTTGGAAACACAAATGCTTTCAGCTTAGGTACCTCCGGGGCTCGTACAACCAACTCGGGGAAAACAGGCTAAGAAGAAACTTTACCGGATATGTCAACCCCACCGATACACTAAGCGCAGCATAGGACAGCTGATGATGTGAGGTTCTGTACACACTGATTCTCCCTTTCACCGACAGGGCTCGGCTCCAAATGCACCTGTTATTTTTTCAAAGTGAAACCAAGCGAGATGCCAGCAAAGCTCAAAGCCAGTGCACAAGGGAATTACGTCCACAAGCAAAGCACTCATACCTCCAAGGTTTGAGCAAGGAAAATAAATAGCCCTCTTGAGGAGCGTCTCTGTTGAAGGCCGGCCACTCTTCTCCCATGAGTTTGTCGCTACCTTTGTCTCTCGTCCCACCATTGACAGAGAAGAAACTGAAAAACGAGGCACATTCCTCTCCCTCAGTCCCCTCAGTACAGCCGTTAGAGGCAACGTTTTCAAAAAGAATTTCCTCTAGAAAACCAAGAGGGAAATAAACAAAGGAAACGTTAAAAAAAGAAATGTAACAGTGTTGTGCTCACAAAGCAAGGGTCTTTGACCCCACAATAGCTCTGAGTGCCACTCTGCACACTAGCAGGCCCCATTCCATTGCAAGTTTTGTTTGAAAGCTCCATTTGCAGGAGTCCCTAAAGAGATGTTGCTGCCCAGGCTTTCACACACTTGGCTTCCCTGCTCCCTCTCTGGACAGTGTCTGGAGTGAGAATTCATACCCAGTGGCTCTGTAGGAGAAAAGCAAGGAGACACGTGGGTTTGTAAGCGCCTCCCCACCGTGCCAACAAACAAAGCAGAAGACCCACGTTACTCCATTTCCCTGCCCTCTCTCCCATCCCCATGTCCTGGAATCTTTGTACTTCATGGTTGGGAAGGCCCGTAAGATCAATTCTGGAGTTCCCTCTGGCTGATGACTTACATACAGCTTTGGCTCAGCCACTTTATGTCAATGGTGTTCGTCATTCAGAGAACAGCCTGCTTGGAGCCCTAGCTTGCTGTCACTGTAGACACAAGACCAGAAAAGCATTTGCCACCCTTTCAGGAAGAGCGGTGAGGTCACCCACAGAGCCACAAATATTCCCTGCCCCAGAGTCTCATTCAATTTGATTGTATTTAGCACACGCAGTGTGCATCACATGGAGAGGATAAGTCCTTCCGCTTTCTGGTTTTGTTTAGTTTTTGACATTATTGCACCAAGTACACTAAACTACAATGTTCTCATGACAGAGGCAAATAACCAGGGTAAAAGTAATTAGGCTGGGGAAGGGGAGGCTGGGTCAGGGATGGGAACACCTCTGTTTATTAGCAAGCATGCCCTTCTCTTTCCAACTGGATTACATGGTTTGGTAACTTCTTGCTATGTGTCTCCCTGCCATCTGATTCCCATTGAGAGCCATAATTTGGCCAGGAAACTTAGAATGTGTTTCCTATCTCCTCCCTAGTCACTGCTCAGTAGCCCCAGATATGCCTTTGAGTGCTTTCTAACACTCGCCCCTTCCCCGGGCATCCCCAGGCGAGGGACGAAAGTTTCTATTGGACCCAATGTTTAGGCATGCTCACTCTCTGTGGCATGATTTATAGACAAGCAGCCTCAATTACAATTTCTCTTACTCCTTGCATTGACTAAAACGCTGAAAACACAGAATTGCCAAGATGGCACGGTACATAGCATCTGACTCAAACAACTTTCTGCCCTCAGCCCCAGGCAGAAAGCGCTGCACTGCCAAAAACAATGACTCAATCCATCAGTGCCAAGGATGGGAAGACCAGGGCTGCTATGCTAACTCGGGAAGTTGCGCCCCCAGCACAGTGCAGCCCTGTCTAACCAGCACTTGCTCTCGCTGATTTTCTGGCGAAGAACGTGGAGGCAGTTGGTACGATGGGCCAAACAATTTCAGGAACAGCAGCCAGCAGACAGGAATTGGGGGATTAAAAACAAATCTGCATATGCGCTCCGATTTCCAACCCTTGTTTATGCACAGTAATAAAAAATGAAACCCGTAACTGAAATGAAAATAAATAGACGTATTTATCAACTGGCACTCAACTGACTCTCATACTGCTGACTAGAGACTGGTGAGAACATTTCACCAGGCAGGAGAGCTTGGGAGAGAAGTGTGCCCTGGGCACAGCTAAACTCTCCCATCAGGAGTATGCTCATGAAGGGGGTAGACACAGAGAAAGGAAGCCATCTCATTGGTTGGTGGAAGAAGGAACCTACTAGAATCCAGGCCGTCAGGGCTTGCAGATTTTCAGTCAAGTGCTCACCTACTGGGCACTATGACTCGAGTTTCACACACAGCACCCACATAAAAAGCCAGGGAATGTGGTCCATGCCTGTAATACTGGGGCTGAGGAGGCAGAGATAGGAGGGTTTCTAGGTTTCACTAGCCAGCTGACCGTGCCTGACCAGTAACTCCTAGTTCTCGGAGAGAGACTGTTTCAAACAGGTGGACAGTGCCTGAAGAAGGACACCAAAGGAACTGTAAACTCTATACAAATAAAAACGTGCATGGAGCCTGCAACACACACACACACACACACACACACACAAAGCAAATAAACTAACCAGGTTGCTCTTAAACCTTACCAAGGGCACAGTGATTTTTTTTTTACTTCCTTCCTCTTTTAAAGTCCTCTTTCTCCCAGACTTAACTGATGTGTGAAGTCCTTCTGTGTCTATGTGTTGGTTTTATTGGTTAATGAATAAATCTGTTTTGGCCAGTGGCTTAGCAGAATAGAGCTAGGTGGGATAACTAAACTGAATGCTGGGAAAAAGAAGGCAGAGTCAGTGAGAAGCCATGTAGCNTTAATGAATAAATCTGTTTTGGCCAGTGGCTTAGCAGAATAGAGCTAGGTGGGATAACTAAACTGAATGCTGGGAAAAAGAAGGCAGAGTCAGTGAGAAGCCATGTAGCCCCTAGTATCCCCTACAGAGACAGATGGCAGACAGAACCTTGCTGGTAAGTCACAGCTATGTGGCAATATACAGATTAATAGAAATGGGTTAACCAAAGATATAAGAGCTAGTTAGCAATATGCTTAAGCTAATCTGCCAAGCAGTGATTTAATTACTACAGTTTCTGTGTGGTTATTTGGGAGCTGAGCAGCCAGGAACAAACAAGTGGCCGCCTACTACACTTAATGATTCTCATGAATCCTTAAAAGCATAGACCCAAAGTTTCACATGAAGCAGGTATTCAGAGGGAGATGTTGCCATTTCAGACTTACTCTATTTCCGGCCAGCTTAACCACACACTGACAGCATCCTTTTCTGACTCTCAGTGTATTCTAAAATGACATGCTGGTGAGCTTTCCAAGAACTCATGGCTGAGACGAGAAATAGTATGTGTTTATATTATTTCAGTTATTAAAATTAAAGATAGCTTTGCAAAAGCAACTGGATGTATATCAGAGAAATTTCACCTTAGAGAAAGTTTACCACACACCTTCTTATCACTCTTAATGTTATTAAATCATGCATAACTGTGATACATCTGTTATAACCGATGAGACAATGCTGATTATTATTATTAGCTAAAGCCAATGCTTTGCATTAGCTTCATTCGTTTCTTGTGCAATGTTCATGTTTTAGCAAATGTGTAGCCACAAGTGCCTAGGGCTAGGACAGAGAACAATGTCACTACTGTAAAAATCTGTGTTCCACACATATCTTCCCTCCCAACAAACCTCTAGTGACCACTGAACTTTTTATTACCAAATCTGAAATCATGGATTTCCAAGATGTCACCAAGCTGGGATCATACATCAGGCAGCCTGTTCTGGTTGCCTGCAATAAGCAGTAATACTTTTATATTTCTTCTAGGTCTGTTTTGGCAGAAGTGCTTCTTTGTTTGCTTGGTTTTTGGTCCAGAACTTGTAACCATGAGGCAAACTAGTAGCTTACAATTTGTCTCTCTCTGGCGGCCCTTGTTTTCAACTGCAGTCTATTAAACAGGACTCAGATAATGTGGAAAACCAGACAAGTGCATGAGTTTCCTAATACTTAGAGGGGTAAAGCCCCAAAGATAGATTTCATTTTACCCAATGATTGTTTATGGATGGGTCAAGTGAGTCAAAAAAAAAGTACCTATACCAGGGAACATTATCATAATTGTAAATTATCAGTCATTCATTATTGAAATTAGAATGTATCATAGTTCAAGTGGGAACAAAAGAAAGTGCTTGGATTATAAAGCAGCCCAGAAGCAATAGCTGAATAATTGGGGAGTTAATTCACCCCCTCTCCTCCTCCCTCCCTCCCTCTCCCTGCCTCTCTCCTCTGCTCTTCTCTGGTACCCCCTCTCTCATTGTGCCCCTTTTCTCCATCTACCATAGGATGAAGCACCAAGGAGACCCTTGTAAAATTCTACTTTCTTCCATCTTGCACTCGAAAGCCACATAGAAATATAAGCCGGTAAATTTCTGTTCATAATAAATTACCCAAACTCTAAGTCAACAAGATGGCTCAGTCGGTAAAGGTGTATGTTGCTAAGCCTGACTCCCTCAGTTCAATCCCATGAACTAAGATGAAAGAAGATAATCAAATCCCACAAATTTTCTTCTGATCAACCTCCATATACACACCATGACATACACACCATGACATACAAGTGTGTGTGTGTATGCACGTAAACACCCAAACACACAAATAATGCATATTCTAAAAATTAAATAAATAAATTATCCAGATCCCAGGTATTATTACAACATTATAAAACTGACATCAGATCCAAATTTTTGGGTGACTGAAAGAACCTTCACAGAACAGTGGCAACCAGTCAGGGAAGGACATCAGAGTGAAGTTGCAACAGTGAGAGAAAAGATGAGAAGAGAAAAAGAGCAGATGCTGACCAAAAGGAATACAACTCCAGCATGTCTAGAACATGGAGAGGAGCAGAAGTAGTAGGTGGCGTCTAGACTGAGAACACCACGTACTCACTTACTGCCCTAGCTAAAACACAGCATCTCATTCGGGATTGGTACAGCATACCTCATCACAAGGCAATGCATGGACTCAATGACATGAGGCAATGATCTTGATCTCCTTTCTGTTTCGTCATCTCTGAGACGCTAAGACTAGAAAGGACTTGAAAAGAAGAATGTGATCATCAGTCCTGCAGGAAGGTTAAGAAGAGGATGCAGCATGGACCATTTGAGGAGTTGGGAAGAAATTACAGGTGTGGACAGAGATTAGCAATGGGATGGAAAGAAGGTAGAGATTGGAACAGAGTGGCAGGATAGAATTTTCTCAACACAGGGGACAAGAAAGAGCAAGAAACCCCAAGATGAAAATAGAAGATGGAACAGATGATTAAAAGATCTGACAGATGCAGGTAAGAGAAGAAAACAAAAACAAAATCAAAAAACAAGCTAGAGTTTGAAAACTGACATGCAATGTGGTATTATTTTAATATTTGCTGGAAGCGCTATACAAACATAAGTAGGAAAAACGGGATGATTTCAATATTTGCAATTATGTATTAAAGGAGAATATGAAGAGGTAGCTATGGCGTCTTTTAAATTCTGTCTTGTTGAGTCAGTACTGATTCAGTTTCACATTTTCAGAGTTAAGAGAAACAGTGAGAATGTGTATATCTGCATAGAACCTTACATGGTATACCATTTCGAGGAGGAAAGTGCTGGATGCGTCCACATATGGTAGTATATAATGTGTCCACTATTTCCCTGCCTGTGCCCATTTCTACACTTTTATGAAATCCGTACTGCTCCAAGGCCACAACAGCTCGTTTCCACACTGCAGTTCAATTCTTTCCCTGGGATTGGGTCATTGAGTGATCTAGGCCCACCTGAAGTTCAATGATGGTGCTGGGTAGCTGAAAGTGGACACGTGGCATGGGAAATAATCAGAGTCAAGTTTAGGGCATACTGTAAGAGGAAAGAGCCCTTCTTCCACAGGGATGACTAAGAGAGCTTGGTAAAGGCCTGGATTTGAGGACTTCCATCTTGTCTGGGGTTAAAAATAATAATCTACAAAAAAAAGAATCAAGATAGTGCAATATGTAAAGATGGCCGTAGGGGCATAGACTCAATTCTTAAACCCAATTTGATCTACTGCCACACCTTTGTTTGTGACAGCTACCTTAGACTATAAATTAACCTTTAGTTTCTGCCAATCTGACTTGAATTTTCTATCACTTTCAACAAATGAATTAGTTACACAGCCTATCAGATGAAAATTCACAACACATGCACAAAGTCAGAGAGAACAATGCATTTCACAGGCCACATCAGTCAGTGAAGAGTTCACCAATGAGACCACATCTTAGAAGAAGGTCTATTACACTCATTAGGCTTCTTAGGCTTCTGCTAATGAATGGGGGGGCAGGCTTGGAGGAATACTGCAGGGTTCATGTCAAAGATTTAAAGTTATTGTCATACAGGTCTTCCACTTGTTTGTTTAGAGTTACTCCAAGATATGACATGAACATTGATGCAAAAATACTCAATACTGGCAAAGTGAATCCAAGAACACATCAGAAAAATCATGCACCATCATCAAGTGAGCTTCATCCCAGAGATGCAGGGATGGTTCAACATACAAAAAACTGTCAATGTAATCCACCATATAAACAAACTAAAAAATAAAAACCACATGATCACCTCATTAGATGCTATAAAAAGCCTTTGAAAAAATACAACATCCCTTCATGATAAAGGTCTTGGAGAGAGCAGGGATATAAGGAACATACTAAACAAAATAAAGGCAATATACAGCAAGCCAACAACCAACATCAAACTAAATGGAGAGAA
>LOEQ01006981.1:11120-23520 GCA_001685075.1 Bramus lutescens | reverse complement strand
TTAAATGAATACAGTTTGTGTGTTGTTATTTCGGGGTATAAGCTAGCTGTGTGGGAGCCAGGCTAGATGAAAAGCAGGCCCGCTCCCCTCATCACTACATGAGGATTTTTCTGCTCCCAGTACCACAGTGATGCCTGACCTTGGAAGAGGTTTGATATGGATATCCCATTTAGGGCTAAGTATTTTACAGACTCTTATTCCCTTTCCCTTGATGAGTTGTGGGTCTCTGTTAATCACTATCTACTGAGAAAATGAAGCTCAGAAAAGAGTTCTTATTTGTCTGACACAATCTGGAAGTGGGAAACCAGCTTTTCATCCTTGGCTACCTCTCAAACTCATTTGAACCAGTTCATCAGAACCAAGCCCTCTAAGGCAGGGAGTTTCAATTATGGCCATTTCAACTGCACTGGGTCTCACCCAGCCTCACACATGGTTGCTGTGTACCCATTGCACATAGAGACTTGTAGAAGCAGACGGCTCCATCTAAGGAATGGGGGAAAACACCTTCACTAGAACAACAACAAAAACAGCCCTGATAGTTACCCAAAGTGTCAGCAGAAAACATTAGTAACATGAGAGGACATGAGACAGCTAATCTTTAAATAAGACACAAAAGAGTCTCTCACACTGCATCAAAGCCATGGTTAAGAATGTTGCTCCTCCAGGGATAACACTGTTCTCCCAAATCCAAAAGTTGAAGAAGTTTAAACACAGATCTCCCTTTCCCTTGAGACAGTTCTCAATATTAAAAATACAACATATGCTGTTTCAGGGAAATGCTTTTAGCAACTTATATTCCCCTGCAGCTCAAATACCAAGTATTTTGTGAGCTCTGGGCAGGCCAGCTATTCTTTCCCCAGGGGAAGTCATGAATATAAAGAGAAAGCCAACTTTTCCAGGGGTGGCAAGAGTGGTGACCCGCTGGAGTTTTGCTATCTGCAGTCAGGGTTCACCTTCCAGCCCTCAGGATAGACCCTCAGTAGCCTTCCTTCATATTCTATAGGAATTGCTCATGGAAAGGGGAACACCAAACAGCCATTTACAGCTGAAAAAGCAGTTGTGAGTACAGAAGTAAGAATTGCATTTTGTTCTACTCTTAAAGACTATAGCTGGACCCCTTAAGCTTTACAGCTAACCTCAGTAAGATAGTTCAGCATTTTGAAAAACCCTGAAATACTTCATGTTGACAAAACATGTACGCAAAAGCCATTATATTCAATAGATAAAATAACTAAGTTACAAAGCACACAATAAAAACCAACAGAAAATAAACAGCACCATAATTTAAACAACACCTTATCTTGATCAAAAGCACATGGCAGGGGAGATCATAGTTCTTGGGTAGAATGTTATTGTTGCTTTGCTAAATGTTCATGCTGTCAAATTGCCTCCTAAATATTTATGCTTAGATCTGCAGAGCTGGATTGCTCTCAACTTTGGTCAAAGAAGCTTCACTGTGCAGTGAACAGCCATCAGTGAAGAGATGCATACCTGGTCACAGTGCTGAGAGTAAGAGACTTGACTGCTCATCCCTAAGTGGGACATCTAACTCAACAACGCACCATCAGCAACAGCAGCAAGACTCGGGGAGCATCAAGGAGGAAGAAGAAGAAACAATGCACGAGCAGGAGGATGGGAGGAGTGCTGGGAAGTGCTGTCTCTCTCATGGCATGGCTGTCACACTGGTAAGCTCATCTGCTTTGGATAGCTGTACAGTACCTACCCCAAGACTGCAACATACACAGAGTGATGACCTCCAGGTCCGACCCTTTACTGTGGAGCTATTGCCAGTGGATAGTTGCCAATCAAGGAAGAATCATTTTCATTTTGAGAATGTGGACATGTGAGTTTCCCATGCTTCGGTGGTTGGTCCCATATCCATAAAATTAAAATAAAAGTAAATTAATAAATACAATTGGCCCCATTACTCACTATAATAACTACACAGCCTGAGTTAACTCTTGTCTCAACCTTAACTTCCTATTTTATGGGCAAAACCTTCACATGCCTGAGAATCTTCCAGAATAGTTTAAATCTACTAGATTTAATATGGCTGCCTAGAGAACTTCTAACAGAGCCTAAAACAAATTTTAAACTCATTCTCATGCTAATTGACATCTATCCATCTATTGCCTATGTCCCCACCACCTAGAGATACTATGCCAATTAACAAGTGGCTTGATGACTGCCATTAAGAACTGCGAAGCATGTAAACAGAGATAAAATTCTGTATATGAATATGTGATTGATATAACTGTTGTTCCCCTTTATCAGTTTATCATCTCCTCTCTCTCTCTCTCTCTCTCTCTCTCTCTCTCTCNNCTCTCTCTCTCTCTCTCTCTCTCACACACACACACACACACACACACACACTTAGGAGATGACTTGCAAGCCGCCTTCCAATTCTATTTATTATTGGCTATGAAATGAACTTAAGCTGTTGGCATTCAGCTGAGGTGTGCTCTGTGACTTCTCTACTCTGAAAAATACATCTTTTGAGCTCTCTCTCTCTTAAGAGAGGAGCACACATTGCAGGTAACAATTTAATTGTTAAGTAGACCCTTACTTTTTCCCATTGTAGCCGTTCCTGACCCCATTTGTATCCAAAAGTTAAAGGTTTATCAGAATTTGGTATTTTTGTCCCCTTGGTTTGATCAGCATCCCAACCACACATGTTTACATCCCATCCGCATATATTTATATCTCTAAACACAATGTTGTCAGATATTGCCTGTTTCTTTAGGTCATTAAAATGCCATCTTTATTTTATAATCTATTTTAATATGATTTTTCCCTGCACAGGATTATTTTTCAAGCTCTATCTATGTTTTCAATGCAGTTTTAGTTCATTAATTCTCATGGCTGAATAGCATCCTCTTATGTCAACATGACATAACTCATCCATTCTACTATCAGTGGATATTTGAATTATCTCCAGCTTTTAGCTCTAACAAATAATTATGTGTGAGATTTCTGTATACGGTTTCTGGCAAGTGTTCCCTAGGGTCTATATCCAAGAGATTTTTAGTTCTATGACTTGCTCATATTTGGCATCAAACCACTATCAGCTTGTTTCTAAAATGACTGTTGAAATTTTTGTTGCTTCCCAGGCATCAGGGTGCTCCCACTGAATTCCAACCTTATCACACTTGAATATCCCCAATCCTGACAGCCAGGCAGGGAGTAAAAGAATTGTATTACTGCCTTAATTTGCATTGCATTGATTGCTCGCTAGGTCGAACATGTCTTCAAGTCTATTTTTTTAGTCTGTTTGAGTTGTTGCAGTAAAATATCATAAGTCATGAAGTATATGAACAATAAACAATACAGATTTATTTTTCAGGATTCTAAAGATGAAAACATTTGAGATTGAAGTATCAACAGATTCGCTGGTGGCTTCTTTTTGTACATTCTGACTGTGTCTTCCTGTGTCCGGAGGGGTGACCACTGGCCTCCTCAGCATCTTAGAGACACATGAAACACACACTGAGAGTCCTATCTTCACAAAGTGATTGCCTCCCCACATCTCGATACCACCGCAGTGGAGATTAGGTTTCAAAACAGAAATTCTACGAAACATAAGGACACAGACATGAAAATGCTAATTTTCCATTAGCATTTCCTCTAAAGCTGTGTGCATTTCATTCATTTTCACTATCTTTTACCCATAAAATTCTTCCTATGTATTACATATGCCCTTTCCCTTACAGAGGGGTAAGCCTTGCAAGTATTCTGTACAAGCAGGTAGCTTATCCTTTCCCATATCATTTGTGCCGTCTTTTAATGAACAACTAATCTTAATTACTATGAATATTACATATATATTCACTTCAAGTTAGCATTTTTCACATATTAATTGAGAAACTCCTGTCACAAACGAGAAAGGAAACTTCCAAAATTTATTTCTTAAAGGCAAACGCTTGTCTCACAAAATTAGGTCTGAAGACACTAGAATTTGGTTTTTGTAAATGATAAAAGTTCAGATCCAGTTTTATTTCTTCTGTATGAATAACTAATGTCCCAGCACAGTAAGTGCTGCCCATAGCCAGGCTGTGCTAACGTGATGCCATCAAGTTCAAGTCTATATTTTTCTTAAATTGTTTTTATTGAGCTATACATTTCTCTCTGCTCTCGTCCCTCCCTCCCCTCACCTTCTACCCTCTCCTGTTACCCCCATGCTCCCAATTTACTTAGGAGAGCTTGTCATTT
This sequence comes from Bramus lutescens, assembly GCA_001685075.1. NCBI lineage: Eukaryota > Metazoa > Chordata > Mammalia > Rodentia > Cricetidae > Bramus > Bramus lutescens. Next base: position 19,311 of record LOEQ01006981.1, on the reverse strand, counting down.
TTTCCTTCCTATGTAGATCCATGCATGACTCTCTTAGGGTCCTCTTTGTTGTCTAGATTCTCTGGGGCTGTGGATTGTAAGCTGGCTTTTCTTTGCTTTATCAAGTCTGCATTTTCAATGTGTCTGTTCTATTTCATATGATGCACCATTGCCAATTTGCCCATGTTCTTGATTATGGTATTTATCTGTTTATAAACAAACAGAGAAACATAGATTAAAACTCTAACTTTTGATATAAGTTGTCCAGCACAGTCCTCAAATACAAACTTCAGTCTCCTTGAGGTGAGCCTGTCTTTGCATGCATTAGAAAGTCAGCTTGGTAAGTCTCCAGTTGCCACTGGAAAGGATTGTATTGAAATACAGCAACCTGCAGAGAATTGATGTTTTTATGCTATTAAGATCCCAATAAATGCACATGGTGAATTTCTCCATTCAATTTGGTATTCTTAAGTGCCTTTAATAAAATTTTAAGCTAGCCTCCATAAATGTCTTGAATAGCTTTTGTTTCATCTGTTCATGGTAGGTATTGGAATAAGATGCACCACATAAATTAGATTGTAATTGTATTTTCTGACACATTATTGCTGGGAAATAAAAATCCATTTGAATTTGTCTTAAAAGTGTCTCATGGATAGTCCAAGCTTTAACACTGTCTCCCACATATGAACACATATCGTTCAGTTCCATGGAGGCTCCACAGCTGTCAGTCTAGAGTTCATGAGTTTCCATGAGTTTGGTTCAGCTGTCTCTGGAGATTTCTTCATCATGATCTTGACTTACCTTGCTCATATTTTTTTTTGATTGAGTTCCCAGAGCTTAGTCTGGTGCATGGTTGTGGTCTCTGCATCTGGTTCCATCAGTTGCTGGATGAAGGTTCTATGATCAAAGTTGGGGTATTCGCCAATCTGATTACAGAGGAAGGCCAGTCTGGGCCCCCTCTCCACTATTGCTAGGAGTCTTAGTTGGGGTCATCCTTGTGGATTCCTAGGAATTTCCCTAGCACCAGGTATCTCCCTAATCCAACAGTGGCTCTGTCTATCAAGGTCTCTCTTTCATTGCTCTCCTACTCTGTCCCTCCTACCCTTGACCATCCAATTCCCTCATGTTCTCATCTGTGAGGCACCTGGCAGGAGAACCAAGATCTATCCCTGGTGCACGAGCTAGCTTGTTAGAGCTCATTCCCTATGGTGGGATGCCATGCTCAGCCTTAATGCGGAAGGGAGGGGCTTGGTCCTGCTCCAACTTAATGTGCCAGACTTTGATGACTTCCATTTGAGCCCTTACCCCTTAGGAGGAGTGGATGTGGGGTAGACTGGGGAGGATGGGGGAAGAATTATGGATGGAATGTAAAATGAAATAAAAAATTTAAAAAAAATTAAAAATGTTGAAGAGTACTTAAAATCATATACCCATTTCCCAGTTTGTTACAGGTTTTCTTGCTTATACATTTGTTTTGCTTTTCTTGGTTTTGTTTTGTGAACCACTAATGAGTGTTGAATCTCATTCACTAGTTTTTATGAGCCATGGATCTGATTGTAATATTTACCCTTCAAACTTTTCTACAGCAAACTCTACTCTCTGGTAATTCTAACATTAAAATGTCACACGAAAATTCTGGAAAATAAATCAGCTTCCACCATGATGCATTCCCCTTCGTTTGCACCACTGGACTTAGTTTCTCTTATTTGGTCCTCACTATGGAGTAGGTGTTCCACTATCTCTGTGAACATGGTGTTTTAGTCTTGGGAGGGCAGAACTTGACCTTAGACAGTTGACTCTAAAACCCAAGGGTACAGTCATTAGCCATGCGTCTCTGTCTGAATGCTTAGAGGCTAACATTTCTTGAAGATGCCTTGGGTGAGAGCATTTTAGAGTATCTAATAGATATTTTGTTCATAACTTGATAAGATCCACTTAATTCTGTTTGGTTCATGGACCTTAGGAACCAAACTTGTAGACATATATGTGCATAGGGAAAAAAGGAGGATTTCTAACATGAAATGACTAAGGAGGAGGAGTGTGAGGGAAAACAGAAGTACCCGTGGGGATGATGACTACAGGCTACAGTTTAGCAGGGGATGATCTCATAATCTTCTTTCCAAAGAAGCCGACAGAATTTGCTCGCCCAAGTACATATCTAAATCTCTTCGTCCTTCTTTGCCAAAGCCCTCATTGTCAGCTATTCTACACTAAATTTCAGGATAAGAGAATATTCACCAGGGAAAGGGGAGACCTCACCAAACCATCTGTAGTGGTTTCAATGAGAAAGGGTCCCATACGTTCCATTTGAATATTCGGTCCCCAGTTGGTGGAACAGTTTGGGAAGAATTATGAGGCGTGGCTTGCTGGGGGTGGTGTGCACTGAGGGCAGCTTTGAGACTTCAGATGACTGACACTTTTTCTAGTGCATATTCTATTTGTTTCTTGCTGAACAAGATGTTAATTCTCAACTGTGCGGCCACCAGGTCTCTGCTCTACTACCATGGGCTTTGGCCCTTTGAAATCACAAGCTCCAAGTTAAACATGTTCTTTTATAAGTTGTCTTGACCACAGTGTCTTATCACAGCAATATAAAAGTAACTAGGACACCATCCAGGGTCAAAGGATTTATTTATATTTCTTCCCCAGCATGATTTTCCCACACTTTGAACAGACATATGTTTGTGTGACCTATTCTAGCTTCTCCATTTTCTTCCGTAAGTGCAGACACCAGAAGAAAACACCATAGAGAATTCAAATGAACCATGGAAGAGAGCTAGCTCTAGGAAAGCATAGGTCCTCGATAGCTCAGAAACAGGTGCCATGAGGCTCATTCCTTCTGTACCATGTAAGTGTGCACATTCAACAGCTAATGTCTCAGACAGTAACTCTGCTGGAGAATCGTGAACTCACGGAGGCCTTATGTCAGAATTCTCCTTCTCTCAGGCTTCACTGCCTTGAGATGGTACCCTCCCTAAACAGCGAAGCTAACAAATAGCCCTGTAATCCTGGCCTTTTTTGTTTACTTTTCTTTACTTAGTCTCTTTTCATCACAATCAACAATACATTAGACCAACCATAATAATAATTGCCAACTGTAATGGCACACACGCACATGCACACACACAATATTCTCTGCATTGAACTGGCTTAGCAAGCCTCTCCATTGGAGGAATTTCAACTTTAGCTTCTTGGTGTACGCAGATGCACATTGCAATGCCTTCCTGAGATGTGGTCAGTGTGCCATAAATAGTGAAGAAAATTGGAAAAGAGTACTAGGGAGATGGTTCAGTGGGTAACATTCTTCCTGCACAAGCATGAGGACCTGAATTTGAAGACCCAGCCCCCATGGGGAAAGCCAGGCACATAGACAGAAGTTTCCATCCTGATTTTGCATCTGTTCAGTCCCAAAGAAACATACAGAGGTTTATATTAATTATAAACTGTTTGGCCTATTAGCTCAGGCTTATTGTTAACTAGCAACTGTAACTTAAATTAACCCATAATTCGTATCTATGTTTAGCCATGTGGCTTGGTACCTTTTCTCAGTGCAGCATTCTCATCTTGCTTCCTCTGGGTCTGGCTGGTGACTGCAGACAGAGCCTTTTCTCTTCCCAGAATTCTCCTAGTCTGGTCACCCTGCCTATACTTCCTGCCTGGCAACACTATTTTATTCAACCAATATGAGTGACAGATCTTTAGAGGGTACAAGAGCATTATCCCATAGCACAGGCATGTTAGCATGTGACTGTAACCACAGCACTAGGGGTAGGGAACAGAGACAGGATTGCTGACCAGTCTAGTAGAAATGGTGAGCTTCACATTTTAATGAGAAAATGTGTCTCACAAAGTAGGGTAGAGAGCAATAGAGGAAGGCACACAACATCAACCTTTGACTTCCAACATGCACCCAAGTGCACATACCACAGACAAAATAAAAAGGAAGGCAGGATGGGAGGGAAAAGAAGAAAGATAAGAGGGGAGGTAAGGGAAACTGGCCAGAATCTCTTACCGTACAATGCAGATTGGGAAATACTGATTACCACTATTATCACTAGAGTAGGCCCAGTACCCCTAAAGTTTGGCATCAAATTACTGCAGCTCAATTATTTAAAGGTTTCTCAGGTCCCAAACCAATGTTAGAAGTCACATTATAGAAATAAGAAACATGTTCACCTAAGATATCCCAAGCTGCTCAACCATGAAAAGGATTATAGGCTGAAGCACAGAGAATCATGAAGGAGCCTGGATATCACTGTGTTTAGTACCATGATCATGTGTGCGTAAGATGCAGACTAGGATCCAGTGGACAAAAAGGAGACCTGAAATGTTTGGCAAAAGTGATGGAAAATTTCCTAGCTTGGTGCTGGTTTTACAAGAACATGAGGTAGTCAAGATTTGTTGAGCTGTCCCTTTCAAATGAATATACTTTACCTTGCAGAAATTACTCTTCAATAATGATGTAAAACATATCCTATCAGACATATTAGGAGGGTCTGTAGCCTGCATCCCTCTACCAAGAACTTCTATAGTCAGGCTTTACAGTTACCAGGTGAAGGCTGGCAAAGGGCAATGCTAATCCAGAAATGTGCAGCCTTTCACTGACTTTCTTCCCTCAGCCGCCCCTTCTGCCTCTAACTAAGAAGTCCTCTGACAGAACCCTATGCACCAGCTGCATGCACCAGCCTCACTCCGGTCCCATTGGATGTTCTCTGCATCACTCAACACCATGAGGCTCGGCTAGCATTCCATGCGAGCTGAAGCCGTCCTAACCTTCAGCATCTCCCTCAAGAGTCTTATCCTTGTACTCCAGCCTGCCCTTTCTCTCTATTAGAAATGCTTAAACATTAGGAAAGTACCACAGAAAGAAAAGAGAGAGGAGAAGCTGTACTTCCAATGGAAAGATTTTTCATTTAAAAGCACTTTATTGTGTGATGTATTCTTTTAATTAAAGTGTGTGTCTGGGTGCATCAGTTGCTGTTACGGTGCAATCCCTCATGTTTATTGAATGCATGAGTAGCTGGAGCAATGCAGTAGAAACTCACATAATAGCCAGAGTGCAGCTTAACACTGAAGCTTTCCTAGCTCTTGAGCTTCTAGGGGTAGATAATCTTCAGGATGATTTTGGTCAATGGCCAAATATCACCATAGGTCTTTGTCAATTTGAATAAGTCTGGTCTGGAAAAAAATATGATTTTCCAACTAGCTCTCATGAATCCATGGTGTTGTCTAACTTCACTTCCAGCAGATATACAGAATCAGGGAGGGGAAGCCAGGCACTAGAAAGACTCCATGTTTTCTAAGGTTGGGCATGGGGAAGTGGAATTATTCACAGCCTGTGACACTCAGATTCTCTCACAGTTTGCAAAGCGCCATGATACTTCTTCACAGGCTTTCTCTTAAGAGGCTTGTAATGAAGTGTTAGCTCTCACACTGACTTGGAAACTAAGTCTCGGGGGGTGAGTGAGGCGCCATGGTGACAGGAACTAGCAGAGGTGCACAAGATGACAGTTCTAAGTCTGCCGTCTGCGCAGTTCCCGCCAACCCAGACCTGGTGGGTCAGGTATCTTTACTGATGGTGCCACAAAATATGACTTATTTAGGACAAATCTTGGAACCACATTTGGGGTTCTGTCTCATCAGTAAAAACAAAAAAGTGACATTTCAACATCTCTTCAATTACTAAATGCTAATATCCACCTAGAAGAAATAGTCTTCTTGATGAGGGGGGTGGTGGCTGTCAATTTCATTTCGAATGAGTTCCTTGATACATCACTAAGAAATATTGGCTCTCTTTTGGTCATAACACATTTATTTTCCCCCCAAATTATAGAAATTAAAAAAAACTATGAAAAGAAATATCAGGTTGAAAACACAGTCGGCCACTAATCGATGACTGAATAAACCATTTTATTTGCCCACAGTCTCTGCCAGGCCGTCTCAATGAACAGCCACCCAGTTGCCTGAAATGGTCCATCTCATTCTGATATCTCATAAGAAAAAAAAATGCTGATCTTTCTACTCTCCTTAAATAAATGTCTCGCATTTCCCAGATCTCTTTTTACTCTAACTAGGTTATAATTGTCTTAAGGGCAGGAGTCCCAGGTAAACCGTTGTTGCTATATAGCTCGGCAGTTATCAGATACCTACTTCAACACAATAACACTGAAAGTATTTCCATTGCAAATAGAATTAAAAGTACCCTTCTCCTATTCTTGAATTCTTCCTTCCAAAATTTAAATGCTTCTCTACTTTTCAGCTTCTCCCCCAAATTTTAGTTTTTCCCATAGGCTCTAGCTCTTAGTAACTTCTGATAATGACTAAAGGAACTGGTTTCTCTATACCACATTGTTAGTTGCTTACTGTGAAAAAAAAAAAAGAACAGAACCAAATTCACTCGACTGCGGGATATCAAAAGAAATGGTGCCTATGAAAACCCTGCGCACAATTCCTGGGATCTGGTAAGTGCTCAGTAAACGTGCGCTACAGCCAAGCCTGAGACGGCGTGGGTGTAGATCCAGAGCTTCCCCTAAAAGAGAAGCAGAGAATCTGTACTCCAAACAGCTCGGTGCTAAGCACTCAACACTACTCTCGCTGTTCTTCATTAAGCAATTAGCGCGTGGATGGCACGAAACAGCATGTCTAGGATATACCTCCAAAGGGACATCTTGCAATAGTATCAGCACCAAATGATAACTTAACCCACACCAGAAAGACAAAGGCATCCAGAACGGTGGGACTGTGTTTAAATGCAGCCAGGTTCATATGCATTTCCTTAAACACTGTTGAAAGCACAGGGAGAGATGCCACTGTGGAGAGTTTCTAGAAGCATCAAGGAAATACACACCTTCTGCAAGAACCGACTATAGATACATATGATACTAAGTGCTGGGACCCGCGGATCAACAGACGGTCCTAAAACTTTTTGCCTCTGTTGATCAGTCTTATGTAAAATGGACTTCTAGAAGATACAAGAAGCCCCCTCCAAGCTGACTGATTGAGAATTTGGTAAGCAGGAAAAACTGTGCAATCAGATTCGATACTGTCACTGGGATTTCTCTGCCACTGCCTTCTAGATCATCTCCAGCTACAAAAAGATTTCTCCAACCTTTGAGGTCAACCATAAAACCTTCCTTCTTTATGATAAATCATTACAGCCCCACGGGGTTTCTTCCTGGGAAGAAGTTCCACAAGCTTCTGGGTCTCCAGACCATGCCTTGGATTCATATTTCTATCTTCTCTTTGCTCTCGACTCCTTCACGTCAGGCCACACCTCTGGCCCTGCACCATTTTCTGCAGGGCACAAGGCACCCTGAAGGCAGCTACTAGCAACAGTCCTGTAAAGAAATACACAACCAGCGCACAATCCAATCATCTCAACAGCGTCTGTGCCCCAAACAACACCGCAGCCCTTGCAGCCTGCTCTATTTTTAAAACCTGAAACCACCTCTGTGGTTACAGCTCCGAGAGTCGGGCGCGTGCCTCTGTCTCCGCTGCTTCTCACATTGCTCCATTTCCACGCTCACCTTGGAAAACTGCCTTCTGCTCTCTAGACTTCCCTCTACCAACTGCTATGTGCGTCTCTAGAGGAGGGGTCGGTAGAGACAACAACAATACTTTTCTCAAGGTGTTATTTATTTCTTATTGAAAATAGATTCTTCTCTCATACCATACATCCCAACCAGTTTTCCCGCCCTCCACTCTTCCCAGTCCCTTGCCCCCACCTCCTGCTGCCCAGATCCACTCCCCCTCCATTTCCCTTTGCCTCCCCATGATTTCATTCTGACTCAGAGCAATAAGATGAAATAACACTAGGCATATATACCCTCATATCAGGGCTGGACAAGGCAACCCCGTATGAGGAAAGAGGTCCCAAGGACAGAGGAAAGAGGCAGAGGCAACCTCCACTCCCACTGTTAGAAGTCCCACAAAAAAACCCAAGACCTCGAATTCAGACTCCCTCCTCACAATGTCTGGCTGTGGGTCTCTATACCCGTTCCCATTTGCTGTTGGAGGAAGCCTCCCTGATGATGACCACACAAGGCATTGATCTACGAGTGCAGCTGAATATCTTTATGAATCTTTTACTGATTCTTTTTATTTTGGCCAGCTTCAGAATGTTATAAAGGACTCATTTAGATTTTGAATCAAGAACTTAGTGCAACTATCAGTATTCTGACCATTGCCTTGTATTGTTAATTACTGGTGGTGG
>LOEQ01006980.1:29014-39186 GCA_001685075.1 Bramus lutescens | reverse complement strand
CATGGTGGCTCACAACCATCTGTAATGAGGTCTGGTGCCCTCTTCTGGACTACACGCATACCTGCAGACAGAATATTGTATACATAATAGATAAATATTTAAAAAAAAAGTTACTCAAACTAGAATGTTACTCAATATAGAATAGTTTCTCAAAATAGAATGCATTCATATTTTAAAGTTGCTATTACAAAAAAACATTTTTTTGTTTCAATAGATGTGAGACACTTCATCTTAATTTTCAAAGAGAACAATTCAGTAAGGCATGGTGGTGTGCATCTTTAGTCCCAGCATGCTGGCTGGAAGCTGAGATAGGCAAATCTCTGTGAGTTCAAGGATAGCGTGGTCTACACAGTGAGCACCAGGCTAGCTAGCCCTAAGTTTTGGTTTCTTAAAATCACAGTCCTAGTTTTGCTCAATATTGATATACCAGTCTATTATAATTGAGCAAATCAGAGATGAATGCTGCCTTGTAGACATCCTTAGGAACATGAACTACAAATCTAAGTGAACTGAAACAACCTTTTCCTTCCTTTGAATTGTTCCCTTAAATTATACACACAAACACACACACATTATTTATTTTATTTTATTTTTATTTTATTTATTTTTTCCTTTTGAGGCAAAGTCTCTCCAAGTAGCCCTGGCTAGCTCAGAACTTGCTATGCAGATAAGTCTGGGCTGAAACTCAGAGAACCACCTACCTCTGCCTCCTGAGTACTATGATTTAGCTCAGTTACTTGCCAAGCATGGATGAAGAGCTGGGTTCCATCCTCACCACCACATAAACTACGCAAGGTGCATACTTGTATTCTCAACACTAGGAAAATGAAGGCAGGTGGATCATCAAGATCTTAAGCTACATGAGATCCATCACATCTCAGAAAGAGGGAGGCTGGAGAGATAGCTCAGCAGTAAGAGAACTGGCTTGTTTTTCCACAGGACTAAGGTTTGAGTCCTAGCACCAACATGGCAGCTAACAACTAGCCTTAACTCTAGTTCCAAGGGACTGAACTCCCTCTTTTGGCCTCCTCCTATATTGCATGTATATGGCACATAGGACATGCATGCAAGAAAAACAGAGACATAAAATAAAAAGAGACATTAAAAAAGTTTTGAAAAGAGGCTGGAGAAATGGATCAGCAGTTAGGAGTACCACCTACTCTTCCAGAACCCAGGTTCAGTTCTGGCATCCACGTGGGGCTCAAAGCCATTTGCTACTCCAGTTCCTGGGGCTCTAACACCCGCTTTCTGGTTTCCTTGGGCACTAGGCACACATGTGGTGTACATCAGTGTAGGCAAACCATAAAATAAAAAGGTATTTTTTTAAAGAAAGAGAAACAAAAATTTGGCTGAGTTTGGAATGCATGTCAATAATCCTAGTATTTAGGAGGCAAAAAAAAAGCATATTGTTTGTTGGAAACCAGGATGAACTATATAGCAAGACACTGTCTCTACAAAAACAAAACAAAACAAAACAAAACAAGTCAGGCGGTGGTGTACACACCTTTAATCCCAGCACTCGGGAGGCAGAGGCGTGTGGATCTTTGTGAGTTCAAGGCCATCCTGGTCTGCAGAGCGAGTTCCAGGACAGGCTCCAAAGCTACAGAGAAACCCTGTCTCAAAAAACAAAAACAACAACAAAAACAAAATAACATGCACATAATATTCTAATATTCCTTACTGAAGGGCTAATTCTATAAATTAGGAAGCTATAAAGTACAGACCTGTACTACTGTAATCACAGCAATTTGGGAGACTGAGGCAGGAGGATTGTGCTACATAGTGAAACTGTCTCTAAACAAAATTCTTGGCCTGAAACTGTAACTTAGTGGAAGTGTACTTGTCAGGAATATACAAAACTCAAAGCATTGCTGAAAATTTCTTTTTGGTTATCAGTCAGTATTGAAAGAGTGATTTAGATTTAGGCTGCAAGCTATCTGGTAGACTAATTACCTCTTCTAAGGGTATTCCCAGTTCTGCTTTCAAGCGCCTCTGTGCAGCTCGTTTTACACCAATGGCATTGTTTTCTTCAAGCTCACCTGGATTACTTAATGGATGACTACAGCAACTATTGGTGAAACAACCTGGAAAATATTAATATGAACCAAGAGAAACTTTTCTTCAAATTAGGTCTGAAAGATCATGGAAGTTTTATAAGTAGTCAGATAAACAGAGTTTAAAGTCAGTTACAATGGGCTACCTATATTATTTTCTTTGTTTGTTTTCTATATTATTTTCTAAAAGACAGTTATGGATAAGTTTTAATGCTTTCTTAAAACCAAGAAGATGAAAACATAGAGATAATTCAGATATTAAGGTTATATTCATTGGATAAACTTATTAAAGTAAAATATAAATGAAGCCATTTACCAAGCTATTCCTTTTGGACCTTGGCACTAAGAAGTTCAATCAGATTAATATAGTTCCCAGTAGAATCTGCCTTGTGCATTAAATATACTAACCTGGAAAGGTAATTTTAGCATCTGATCTCTGCTGTAACAAGAGCTTATTTTCAGTATTAAATAAGAAGACACTAAAAGCTCGATGTAACAATCCTAAAAGCAAAAAGAAGTATGACTGGTTAGAAAATGCCTGTTATTTGTCCAGTTTTCCCTCTTGCAGATGAGAATATGACTAGGAATTTTTTGACAGTTCTGTTATTAACAGGAATTTCTGTATGGCCGTTATGGAGAACAGTTCTAGCACACCAGTAAGACTCAGTCACCAAGTGAAAGGAATGGAAGTGTCGGCAGCTTTGAGGCAGGCCAAATGCTTTTGGTAACCACTAACCCAGGTCATTTAGCTTCCTGCTGTGAGTGTGGTGTGTGGTGTGGTGTCTGTGTGTAGGTTCATGTTTCCCTTCAACACCTACTTCTCTCTCTAGTCTTCAGAATGAGAGGCTTGAGTAGTCTGTTAATAGTCTATTTCTTCTCTATGGGCCCAGAATAATTCTCAAGCAGTTTAGTAAGATACACAAAGTGGAAAGAAATATTACAGGAGAGGTAGCAAGGCAGATTTTATTACCTCACTGCTTAACCGGAATGAAATGTAAAGTATCATTAAGAAATGGATCTCTCAGCACTTGGGAGGCAGATTTCTGCAGAGTAGCCAGCCAGAGCTACACAGCGAGAACATCCTCACCCCCATAAGGGAAAGCATTCCTTTTATCCCAGTATTTTTCTCAGTTAACTGGAAAAGTCTAGACAAATCACTTTATAACAAAGAATATTTTAAAACAGTACCTTTGTCAATATTTTCATTCAGGTGACAATTTTTCTTGGTGTCAGCCCCAATTTTATTGTCATTTTCATCAATAAGAATACACATCTCTGCCAGAAGTTGAACCTGTTGTTCATCGAGATGGCCGGTATTTATTTCAGGCATTGTGAGAGAATGTCTGATCTGACCTAGAACACTGACATTGAGAAAGGTCATCATATTAGCATTTTCTAAATGGCTGTAGTTAAGAATATCTAGAGTTGAGCTGAGGAACTAGTTTAGTCATTAAGCTTATAATTATGCTTACTGTTCCCATCTGCCACTTCAATATTCCATGGCCCTTGGGCTTCTCCAAGGATGCCACTGGCCAAACACTCGCCTCTACCTTGACCGTCATTTCTCTTACAGACAATCACAACTAGCATTCCATTGACAGTTGCTCTAACATGGCAACTCAGTGTTCTATGCAAATTACTGAAAAGACACCTCTTGGAGCATTGGAAAGCCAACTCTTCTCTCTTGGGAGTATTTTTCTGTCCATATTTTCCCATGCGTGATCTGGCTCCAACCTAACATTTCATTCTATTTTTCCACAACAGTCTCTGGATTCTTTATTATATGTTCCCACAGTCTGCCTGAGTACTTTTACCATTCACTTCCTCAGCACAGCTGCTAAAGAACACTACATATTCATTAAAATCCAGTTTTCAAATTCCAATTCACAATCATATAGACAATGTTCCATTAAGATTTTACCCAATTTTCAACCTGGGCTCATAGTTAGAAAAGATTTTTGCAACTATTTTGTCAGTTCTCCTAGTGGCAATATATAGATGATATTTTTGATGAAGAGGCAAAAACTTTATTCACTATATTCAAGTGGATGCCTTAGAACAGTTCCTGGCATTTTTTTTTAAATGGTGAATTAATATAGTGTCAATTCTGCCTTCATAAGTGCAAGAACTAGGCAATGGCTAAACTAGACAATGTGAAATTAAGTGCAGCTATGTTCCAATCAGTCTTTAATTTATGGACACTAAAATCTAAATTTCACTTAATCTCCATGTCACAAAATGTTTTAATTTTTCTTCAGAAAAATATTTATAACGTATTAGGTTATAGTTAAAACATCCTGACTTTAGTGTAGACACTTAATTTTCTGAACTCTAACTCCTTAAGTATTTTGGTATTTTAAATATTTCTGTATTTTAACATATTTTGCACCTCTTTATCCAGCAGTTTCTAACTTTTCTCATGCTTGTAAGAGATTCTTACATATCTTCCCAGTTTTTTTTTAAATAAGTTTTCCCACACTATTTTGAACAGTCCATGCTCTCTAATTTCAAATATACAGATTACTGGAGTTGAAACATACCAATGAACGGCTACCTAATATAACTTTCTAAAACTAAATACAGTACAGAATAAACTGGGGGAAAGGGGGAATATCATTGATGACAATGAGGCTAAAATATCGAATACTAAATAAACAGAAAGAAGGTTAATTATTACATAAAAGGACAAGCACTGTAAGAAGTAAAAATGGACTTGAACTCACAGGATATATTTACAATGTTCATAGACTAATTTAAAATCCTAAAGTAGATTTCATTCTGTGAAATTACTAAACTTTTTGAACAACGTCTTTAACTCATAATGCCGGGATATTAAGAATCAACTCCATGATTACAGAATAAAATTATTCATTTAAAGATAAGAAAAATACACATCATCGAACTCAAGAAAAAGATAAAACCCACATGGATATTTACCAACTACAACACCTGCAAGTCCTCAAACTAGAAGAAAGCAGCTTAGGAATTGACTTATTCACTATTGGAAGAAGAGGGGTGAGGTGCTCCAAACTGAAGCAAAGGCTACATTTTCTCAAGTCAAGTCAGCTCCCTTTTTATAATTCAGAGTCCCAAGGGCTATGAACCGCAGTATTTCTTGAAATATTGGATCGCTCCTCAGGGCATTTCCACGGAAAGTCCGGTGGACCCGATGGGTCACAATAGACTACCCACGCCCGCCCACGTGGATCTATGCCTAGACTGAGGCAACGGTACCAGGAGGCCAGAACTCAGGTGAGGTGGGAAACCGTGTCACCTCAGCCTCATCCTTCCCACCCAGCCCCTCCTGGTTCCCTCGCTCCATCCTTCAGCAAAGTCACACTCACCAGAGATTCCAGCTAGAAATGCTGTGAAGTCCTGTGCGCCTTATTTCAACGCTCTTTGCAGCAAGCCCCGCCTCCAGGCCCCGCCCCCTAAAGGCATGTCCAATCACTTGCGTCAGCACTAGTCCGCGCCACATAGCCTCAGCCAATTGCCACTAGTGTAAGCCTGACGTCCACGGCCGCGCCAGGCTTGCGCTCGGTGGCACCACCTCCCTGGTGCTTGGCTCCGAAAAACTTTCCGGAGATTTCGAGCAGTGGCTGCGGAACTGGGCCGCGGTCGAGGGTGTTGGCGGTTCCTGGTGCACAGCTGGAACGTCCAGCACGCCTGGATGCCTCGTGGAAGGAAAGCTTTTCTACCGGGAAGGCGTCTTGAGGATGGTGCGACCCGATCGCCAACCAATGGCACCTTCAATCATGCCTAGGCTCGCCAATCAGCTGGCGGCAAGGTCAGGGCGTGTCCCAGACGCTGCTCGGGTGTGTGTGCGTGATGATGTCAGACGCCTTGAGACAGGAGCCCTGGCGAGTGCAGTTCTTTACACAGGAACGTCTCAGCTTTTCCTCCTTGTGACAGGGAACCTTGGGGGCACTGCCCAATCCGTTGTTCTGTCCTTTAAAATCAGACCTAGAGGGCAGAATGAAACTCTAGTGGGACTTGATGAAAATTAAGAAGAATCAAGAAATCATTGTTAATATGTTAGTTTGGAAGATTTACCCCTACCTCCCCAATATGCTATTCCAGAAAGAAAAGTTTGTACATTTGCAGCAGCAATAATTCCCAAGCTGCTTTGCAATGCGGAATAAATTGTTCAGCAAAGTTTGTACTGGATTAATTGATAGTCATTAAACCATCCTGTGACAGTCCATTCTTAATAAATTTAGGAAAACAAGGTTATATGTTTACAGTCTTTCACTACAGGTTATATGAGGTTTGTGCAAGTGTTTAATAATTATGAGATATGTAATTGGGAAAAAGTTCGTTTATTACACCAAATCATTTAATTTTTGTGTAGTGTATGTATTATGTGTATGTTCAGGTACATGATGCCTTCCTCTCGCTTTTTTTTAGTAAACATTTTAAGAATTATAGATTTATTTATTTTGTGTGAGTGGGTGTGGGTGTACCACAATGCTCTGGGGGAGGTTAGAGGACAGCTAAGAATCAGTCAGTTTTCTCCTTTCACCACGTGGGTCCTTAGTAACAAGTTCAAGTCTTCATTCAGGCTTGGGGGGTAGATGCCTTAACCCACAGAGCCATCTCGCTAGCCCCTCCATCTAATTTTTTAAGAGAAGATGTCTCATTGAAGTTGGAACTCATTGACAGCTGAGATTGGATAGCCAGCCACTCCTCATGCTCTGCTTCCCCGTTTGGGATTATGGATACACTGACAATGCCTGGTTTTATATATGGGTGCTGGGGATTTGAGCTCAGTTTTTTATGCTTTCACACTTTGCCCAACCCTCTTCCCAGCCCAATGCTTGTGGAATTCAATTATCTTGAATTTGCCAGCTAAGCAGTGCAAAGCACAGTTCTCAAACTTGTTGGTCTCTAGATACTCTGGACACCGAGTTGTATGTGTTGTATCAGCTAAAATATATGAAGAACATTTTATGTGACAAACTAGTAGGATATAAGTACACTTCCAGGCCCAGTTTTTATGAGGATTCTGGGGATCCAGATTGAGATCCTTATATTTGCATGGCAAGCATTTTACTGACTGAGCCATTTCCCCAGCCCTGGTTATTTTTTTGATAAAACAAGCACACATGCCCACTTTCCTTTCCTTTTTTGTAATAGTTATTTCCTATTTTGAAATCTGGAACTTTTTCTTTTCTTTTTTGAGGCAGGATCTCACTGTAACTCTGACTGCCCTGGAACTCTGAGAAACTTACACAGTTCACCTTCCTAGTGCTGGGACTACAGGCATGCACCACTACACCTGGTTCAAGAATTTGAAATTTAAGAGAACATTTCATACTGATACTTTAGAATTTACTTATTTTAGTTGTAAACTTAAATACATATTTCCTGTGCATGATTTTGTAATATGCACTGGTCGTTTGGAAAATTAGTTACTGAATTAAGCAAGTCTTCCAAATGTTGGTACATTTCATTATTTATATTTCATATTACCATTCAATCACATTAATATCACCAATAATCTTGAGACACATTAGGCACCTTTCCCTGTGGGTCTAGGACGGGAATGAAACCTTGTTAAAACATGGCTAAATATTATTAAGTCACTGAAAATGGCAATAATAAGCCTTTATTGAAAATACTCCTTTTTATGTTATTTTTCTTTTATATTAGCTGGAATGGGAAGTGAGGGTTGTTGCCTAATTGACAGATACCCCCTCTCTGGTGCTTAGAATTCTTTGAACAAAGGACTGCCAGTAGTCAGTCACTTTGATTACTCCATGGACATCATGAGGAAGCTACACAGCGACAGCTGTGGACTGCTGAATTATTACTCCTGTAGCATGGCTCCTGTAGGCATTATTCCAGATACAGCTGTTTGAAATGGTTTAAGCAGACTTTTTTTTTTATCAGAAGACTGTGAACTAGACGACCCTGCAGCTTTTCCCATCAAGATTGGGAGGGAGGCACACTAGAGAAATGGCTTAGTCATGAAGAACTGGCTGCTCTTGCATTGGACCTGGATTCAGTTCCCAGCACCCACATGGCACATCACAACCATTTGTAACTGTAGTTCTGGAGACCTGACACGTAGGCTCCACTAACACCAGGCACATGTGTGATGCATATATATAAATGCAGGGAAACACTCTTTCACATAAAAGTTAAATTTTCTTTTAAAAGGGAGCATTTTCCCAAATGACCTAACATGACCTGTGACTGGAGTTTTTGAAGACAACAAGGTCTTGCTATGCACCACAGGCTAAATTGAAAGTATATAAGTAATCCAGAGTAGCCTTGTACTAATGGCGTTTTCTCTATTGCAAGGACAGTGCCTGAAATATCATGTAGTCTCAGGCTTGCTTTGAATTAGTAGTGTTTCTCCATTGCAGAGCAAAGTGTCTGAGATGTGATGTAGCCCTAGGCTG
This sequence comes from Bramus lutescens, assembly GCA_001685075.1. Taxonomy (NCBI): domain Eukaryota; kingdom Metazoa; phylum Chordata; class Mammalia; order Rodentia; family Cricetidae; genus Bramus; species Bramus lutescens. Next base: position 30,725 of record LOEQ01006980.1, on the reverse strand, counting down.
ATCCTGAACTTACAACCTTTGTGCCCAGGCTCCCTAAGTGCTGTGATTTCAGGCATGCATCACTGTGCCTAGCTTGAAATATTTTAATGTGCCATGCTTGTTTTTATTTGAACAAAACACCGCTAGAAAAGGAGACAAGGGTTGTAAAGGCAGAAGGGAAGTAAAAGTTATTAGCCCACGAACAGATAGGTACTTTAGCTGTGTGTTATTTTTGAAGGTTGGAAGAAAGATTTTTGCTAGCATCTAATATTTCAGGGAAACTCAGCAACAGTTCCTAACTTTTAACTGGATTACTAGCTTTTGAGTTTTTCAGTACTTCATGGCTATAGTCTCCTTCCTGGGGATTCCTCAGCTTTTCAGATACTTTCGAGCTTAGATTCAGTTGGTAGATGCCTTCTGTTTTAACTAAACTTTCCAGAGGACTAATTTGGAAAGTCTTGCTCTCTTTTTGAATTGGCCTTTGTTATGGATTGCTTGATTTAGACTCATATATCTGCCTTTGTATCAGAATCCTATTCTGGTCCAACCAACAGTACCAAGAATGTGAGTACAAGGTTCAAAATATAAACCGAGATGAATATAGGAATTTAGAAATTAAATAATTGCTTTTTTCCTAATTACATATGATTGCATTGTACATATTGAACCTTTGGCATGATTTCAGAGGTTTTCTTCAACTATTACATTATAAGTAGTTTTATAAGCAGTTTTATGTATTTTATGGACGATGAGGCAAGAAACAAAGTGATAGAATAATTCAACCAATAAACTAAATTTTTAAAATCCTAAGAAAGAAACAAATATATGGAAATTCTTTTTATTTATTGCTCATGGTTTGGATAGAAAATGTTCCTCAAAGGTCATATGTTGAAGGCTTGGTCCCCAGTGCAGCAATGCAGCAGGACTCAGAGGTTGAGCCTGGGGTCATGATATCATAAGCTTTATGATTTTATCAGTGGATTAACCCCCTTAGTTCACTGGCAACTGAAGGAATATGTTAGGAGATAATGGAAATTTTCAGATTAGAGCCTAGTTGGAGGAACTATGTCACTGGGAACACATTCCCAAAGATTATATCTTTCTTCTGCCCATGCCCTTCCTGGTTTCAGTAAGGTGATCAGTTTTCCTCTCATGACATTTCTATCGCAATGACTGCCTTTCTGTCCCCACAGGCTCGAAGTCAATCAAGCCTTCTGGACTGAAACTTATGAAATGATCAACTAAAAGTAATATTTCATCTTCTGTTTACTCAGGTATATGATCACAGCAATGGAAAGCTAATTAACACACTCAGTTTGAGAAATATTCAATGAGTAGAGTCAGAGGAGCTGGAGAGGTGTTCGTATACCTATGGTTGAAGATTATTCCTGAGACCTCATGCATGTCAGGTGAGCATGTATCACTGGACTACATATCCAGCTCTTTATTTCCACTTTTCTAAACTTTGAGACAGGTTCTCACTTAGTTACCCAGGCTTGCCTTCAACTCACTCTATAGCCCAGACATGCAGGGAACCTGGGATCCTCCCATCTCAAGTTTCTGAGTAGTTGTGGCTACAGACCTGGACCTGAGCCACTGGGCTGATTGATTCTGCTTTATGACCTCAATCCATATTCTTTGAATATTTGGAATCCTTTAGGAAGAGGGGAAAAACCACGCAGTGTGTGTGTGTGTGTGTGTGTGTGTGTGAGAGAGAGAGAGAGAGAGAGAG
>LOEQ01006980.1:9883-21000 GCA_001685075.1 Bramus lutescens | reverse complement strand
TGCTCCAATGTGGGTCTCTGTCTCTATCTCCATCCATCGCCAGATGAAGGTTCGGTCTGGATGGTTGTCCTCAGCCTCAATAGTTCTTTTACAAGTGCTTGCAACCTCATTGTCCTTGCCAGGATGTCAACCCCCAAACCTCTGAATTTTTTAGTAAATCAAACATTTAATTAATTGTATCTGCATAAATGCATGACATGTGAGTGCAGTGGCCACCAAAGCCAGAAGAGGGAATCAAATCCTCTAGACTTTAGAAGTCTAGAGTCTAGGGCTGGTGCTGCAGATGGTGATGAGTTGCCTGACTGTCCCTGCAGTGAACTTGGGTTCTCTGGAAGAACAGTGTGGACCCCTAACTTCTGGCCATTTATTTTTTTGAGACAGGGTTTCTCATAGCCCAGGGTGGCCTTGAACTCCCTCGCCTCCCACTGCTCTAATTACTCTTATGTTAATACCGAAGAGTTTGGAATGAAGATAGTGCCTGTAGCTTTCAGATACTTTTATTTTTCATTTTTTGAAGTGGTGTGAAGATAAGGAGATGATAATAGGATCTGCATTAGTTTCTCATCACTGAGGCCAAATTTCTAACACAAAGCAACTCAAGCAGGGCAGGGTTTATTTTGATTCACAGTTGAGATGAATACAGCCCACCAAGGCTGGTTGTCAGGAGTGCTCTGGTCCAGGGCACCAGTCAGGAGCACAGAAAGAGCTGGTGCTTTGCTAACTTTCTTCTTCCCTTGCATTCAGTCCTGGACCCAGGCCTATGATGTTGACTGCAGAGCTAAGATACATGTCCTCCTCTCTACTCTCTAATACACTCAAATATGTGCTTCCTTAATGTCCCAAGTGTTTCTTAATTAAGTTAGGTCAACAGGCACAGGACTGTAGATTGCTTGGGAAAAGGTAGAGGATATAATTAATATAAGGGCAAAAATAAGATGAAAAAGGTGTCACAAGACTAACAACAGACTACAGCTTCTGAGAGGGGCTCGTAGTACTTGTGGTATAGGAGCTACAGCTACAGAGACCAAGTTTAAAGCTGTGGCTGTGTGGACATGTCTGGTGGGTCCAGTGCTGGGTTTGACCTCAACAGTACCATTTTGTTTAACTTGAGGGCTAGCTTTAATAAGTACAGTCTGCTTTTCAGACTACTAGCCTTACATCAGTGACTGTTAGAGGAAAGACGATGGTAAATGTCATCTGGAAAAAAGCACCAGACAAATTATTGGATTCCAACAGTCACTCATTTGATCAAGACAACTAAAACCATTGCCGGTGATGCCTAGAATGACAGCTAACAGCATATCCCAGTTACAGAAAGTATGAGGCAGTAATTGGAAATGCACTGTGTACATACTGTGTCATGGGCTGCACACAGAATGCTAAAGTGAGACTACTTTGTTGTATCCTTTAACTGGATAGATGAAGAATAAAGTTCTCGGATATATAAGTGTGAGCTTGCAAATTCTGACTGTGGACTGTGGACCTCGAGCTAGCCACTGCAGCAGCAGTTCAACTGAGTCTACCAGTTTTCTTGAAAGACAAGTGAAGAACTTTAATTGGATATTTGACTTCATGGTGGAAACTGCAGTTTCATTTGTCTGCTAATCTGTCAGTTATTTCTCAGTCTTCACAAATAGGAGTTGTAGGTAAAAATCCTAAATCCAGGATTCTTATAGAAGCAAAGGTTGGGTGCCGCCTTGCTGTTCTAGCAAAGAGAGACCAAATATTGTCATTAGTTTACCAAACCCAGCATGTCACATACTTGTGTGTTTGCTAATAGTATACCAATATTGTGGAGGCCCTGGAATGATAAAAGGATCTTTCCTAGTCCCATCACTGATGAGGTTAGAACTCCAGAAATAAAAACACTGTTTTTAGGGGAAAAGGAGGAAGGAAAGGCTAACACATTATTAAAAATAATTTCCCAAAGAGAAAAAATGAAGTACAGTCAGGAACACCAAACATTATACATAAAACAAAATAAAACTGAAAGATGGAGATAGATAAGTAGACTGGTTAGGTCCTTTGGGATCTGAAAAGTGACATAGAATTTAGTTTTCTTTTTCATTGTATATTATATATTCCTAACTTGATGCTATAGAGGTCTGCAGTCAAGGAACAGCAATGGGCTCAGGCAGAAACCAGAAGAAAACAGAAAAAAGAAAGAAAGAAAGTAGACCTTTGTGTATGAGAGATGGTAATGAGATGCCTTTCTCTGTAGGCTTGGCATCAGAGAAAACCTACCAGAGACTGAAGAAGAGGCAGACTGGAAAGATGGCTCAACAGTTAAGAGCTCGTGTTCTTCCAGAGGACCATGGCTTTTTATTTCTAGCAGTCACATTGTGGTTCACAACCATCAGTAACTCCAGTTTTAGGACATCTGATGCCCTCTTATGACCTCTGTGGGTACCAGGCATGCATGTGGCACACAGACATACATGCAGGCAAAACACCCAAAAGCATGAAGTCAAAAGAGGTTACCCCTCTGTAGTGGCAAGGAAACTGTGGGGAATAGTGATGAACACCCCTGATTCTCCAGGGTGAGCTGAGTAGGGCGGAAGAGGAGACTGGCTATTGTGCTACCTTCAGTTGTGATAGGAATCTTCCTCATGTGATGGCATGTGAGTAGGGAGCCTTAGCTGAGTCTCTGCCTTCCTTGTTCACCTGTCAGTAGCTGAGCAATACTCCTGTGTGCCAAAGCAGCTTTAGGAAAGGTGCGCTGTAACTGATCCCAAGACTGATGGCGTTACATCCAAAAGGTCAAGGTTTCAATTAAAAATCAGTTGGCATATGAAGAACCAGGAAAATCTCAACCCCAATGAGAGAGAGAGAAATTAAGAACAATAGGTGCCTGCACATTTATGACACTGATATTAGAATTATTTGACAAAGATTTTAAATTCACCATTATAAAGCTGTTTTAAGTTTCATATATAAAGTCATGCAAATACAGGCATCTGATTTTTGACAGGTGTCAGAAACATTTGTGCTGGGAAAACTGTGTATCCACATATAGAAGATTGAAATTAGAACCGTTTACTCTGTACAAATTGATTCAAAATGGATCATAGATCTTCATGGAAAATGGGAAATTTGAAACTACTAGAGGAAAACACTTCAAGATACAGTCATAGTCAAGAGCTTTCTGATCAGTACTTCAGTTACTTAGGAAACAATTACTATCAAGAATTGGCAGATGGGATTGCATTAATTAAATAGCTGGTTCCAGCGAAAGAAACAAAATAGTGTAGAGATACTCTCTAGAACAGGAGAAAATTTTTTTCTATCCATCTAATAAGGGATTGATATTTAGAATATAGAGTTTTAAAAAATCAAATACCAAAAGAGCAAACAATACAGTCAGTAAGTAGGGAAATAATTTGAGCAAATACTTTTCAAATGAAGAAATACAAATGTCTAATGTTCAACATCTTTATCCATCAGAGAACTACAAATCCAAACTGAATTGAGGTTTTGTCTCATCCAATCAGAATGCCTGTTATCTTAGTTGGCTTTCTGTTGCTGTGATAAACATCATGACCAAAAGCAACTCAGGGAAGAAAGGGTATATTTGATTTCTAGTCTGTTCCAAAGCAGGAACTCAGGGTAAGAACCTAGAGGTAAAGAGTTGAAGCAGAGATGGAGGAGCAGAGATGGTTTACTCCCCATGGGTTGCTTACCCTGCTTTCTTATACAACTCAGGGTGGTATCTTTCATAGTGGACTAAGCCTTCCCACATAATCATTAAGCAAGACAGCACTTCCATAGACTTGCCTACAGGCCAATCTACGCAGGCATTTTCTCAATTAAGAGTCCTTCTCCAGCTGGGAGGTGGTAGTGCATGCCTTTATCTTAATTCCAGCACTCAGGAGGCAGAGGCAGGCAAATTTCTGTGAATTTGAGGCCAGCCTGGTGTACAGAGCAAGTTCCAGGACAGGCTCAAAAGCTACACAGAGAAACCCTGTCTTGAAAAACCAAAAAAGACTCCTTCCCAGATATGTCTAGATTTGTGTCAAGTTATGTCAACCAGTACACCTATCAAGAGAAAACAAAACAAGACAAACAAACAAAACACAGATATTGTTGAGGATATCCGGAAAAGAGGAATCCTGTACACTGCTGGGAATATAAATCAGCGGGGAGCTTCCTTAAAACACTTAAAACATAAGTATTATATGGTCCAGTTATGCAAATTTTGGATATATATTACAGATATGGACCACAATATTGTGTGTTTGTGTGTGTGTGTGTGTGTGTGATTTGGGTTCAAGGGATTGAGTTGTCAGGCTTACACAATGATTTTACCTACCAAGCCATCTCTCTGTTTCGTTCCCCACGTGAAATTCTAAACTCACTAGGTAATCTATAAGAAAGCAGAGAAAAATAAGAGGATAGAGTGAGAATGACTTTCCATGAATGTCAGTATTTGAAAATAATCAGTGTAATTAAACCCTGTAAGGAAAAGCCATGCCCCTTACATTGGTGCAGAAAAAGCATGACAATTTAGGACAAGCTGGTAGAAAATTCCTGAGAAAGAAATGTTGTCAACTTGGTAAATAACTATAGAAAATCTGTAACTGGCTTTATTCTCAGTGACAATGGCTATTCTTTTTTTTTTTAAGATTTATTTATTTATTATGTATATAATATTCTGCCTCCCTGTATGCCCACACGCCAAAGGAGGGCGTCAGATCTCCGTACAGATGATTGTGAGCCACCATGTGGTTGCTGGGAATTGAACTCAGGACCTCTGGAAGAGCAGCCAGTGCTCTTAACCTCTGAGCCATCTCTCCAGCCCAACGACGATAGCTATTCTTACCTTGAAACTGGAGAAAAAGTAAGGATGTATTAAAATTTCTAGCAAGGTCAGTAAAGTATAAGGCAGTAAGTTCTTACTTTGGAATTGAAAAAAAAGCAAGGATGTACTACAGTTTCTTGCCAAATCAGTAAAATATAAAGAAATAAAACTTGCAAATTAAAAAGGAAGAAATTATCCTTGCTTTTTTCAGGTGGAACAGTAGTTTACATTAATCAGCAACAGCAAAGCACGACAAAATAATCTACATTTTTCCTCAGATTTGTAAAGAAGAATGCGAGGTACAAGCCAATACACAGTAATCTTTTGCATTTTGTATATTATCAGTTAACATGAGAAACGAAGAAGTGTTTACGTGCTAAGAAATATAAAAAAGATATTTTAGTGAAATCAAGAAATAGGTTGCTCATTTAGAAGTAGACTGGAAAGTGCTGAAAGAGCAAATGTTTTCATAGGTTTGAAGTCCCAAATTGATAAACAGATTTAACAAAATTCTTTTTAAAGTTACAATAATTAAAAAAAATATATATAATGTGTATGGGTGGTTTGCTTTCAGGTGTGTCTATGCAGCGTGTGTGCCAGGTGCCAAGTCAAGGCCAGAAGGTGTCAGATCCCCTGGAACTGGAGTTACAGAGGGTTGTGAGCCACTCTCTGGGTATGGAGAATTGAACTCAGGTCCTCTGGAAGAGCAGCCAGTGCACTTAACCACTAAATGATCTCTCTAACCCATAAAGCAAGAATTTTTGAGGTTAAAAATAATCTTGTCAAAATTAGAAGATTTGATCAAGGAACTGAAATAGCTAAAACAGTTTTGAGAAGGTTTAAACAACAGGATTCACTATAAGACTTCAATACTTGAGTTCTAAACTGTATAGTGGGTACCAATCTTAGCAAGAGCTCAAATTGGAAAAAATCTTTACCTTGTCTGCTGGTTGTTTCAGTTGGCTGTCTCAGAAATGCAGTACTTGTTTTCCCTGCTGTTTTTAGCGCATTGCAGGCGTGACCAGGACACCACCTTCTAGAAGTAATGCCCACAGAAAGTGGAAGCTGTTCAACTGCTCGCCAAGTAAAACAGAAGCGCAAATCCCATAGCCTTTCCATACGAAGAACCAACAGCTCAGAACAAGAGAGGACTGGACTACCAAGAGACATGTTAGAAGGACAGGTAAGTCAGAGTTGCTCAGTGCCCATTTTAAAGAGGGTTGTTATGCTGGTAGTGCATGTGAGTTTCTAAAGCAGAAAAAAGACTTAAACAGCCAAACTTTTAAAAGAACACAGTAAATTTAGCAGCATACACAGAGATAGAATTATATTTTTTGGTTTATTTTGTTTATTATTATTATTTTGTTTTTGAGACAAGGTCTCTCTCTGTAGTCCTGGCCATCCTGGAACTCAATATGTGGATCAGGCTAGCCGTGAACTCATGGAGATTCACCTGCCTCTGCCTCCCTCCTGCTGGAATTAAAGGCTTGAGCTACCATGCTTGGCTAATATCAATATATTTATAATAATAACAGAAATATATAGCTATGACAACGTGGACTCATTTTACTCTTTGCACATGTTAGTTTTCTCTAAGAAGTTTAGCCCTAAACTTTTCAGACAGGTTTTCTGTTTCTAATGGTCTCAAGAAAAGGGGAGAATAAGTTTTGATGCTCTCTTTGTTCTCTGAGGTGACTTAACTTGCCTTTGATTTTGTCTCTGCTATAGTGAGTATACTGTTCTTTGATGAATGTACTAGTACATGACTGATAACGTTCAGTTTTGCGTGTATTTTTCTAGTGCCTATGTAGAAGTCAAAATGTTAGGATATTTGAAGAGTATTAATGTGAAGTCTAGATAAAGTATGTTTTATTAAAATAATCATGCAGTATATGTCTATATAAGTATGCACCTCTGCTTTTTGTTGCAGGATATTTGATCACACTATGATCCTGAGATTGTGTTATTTATTGAGAAAACCTGTTACTAGTTGTGGTATGACTCAGGCCTAGCACATACCTTTAATTCAAGAGCTTTCTGCTTGAATATTGTAAACAGGATCAAGTAAAGTCAACCATAGGTCAAGAGGTGGAACAAGCAATCAGTTGACATGAAGTAAACATAGGATTATTAAGAAAAATCATATCCAGGTGGTGGGTGGCGCATGCCTTTAATCCCAGCACTCCGGGAGGCAGAGGCAGGCGGATCTCTGAGTTTGAGGACAGCCTGCTCTAAAAGAGCTAGTCCCAGGACAGGCTCCAAAGCTACAGAGAAACCCTGTCTCAGAAAAAACATACACACACGCACACACACACACACAAACACAAAACATGAAAAGGAAAAATCATAGAGAGTAAAAGAGAGTCAGGAGGATGGATAGAGAGACATATAGGCAGGAGAAGGGAGGGACATTGAGTTTGAGAGTTTTGTTTGAGATGGCATAGGAGAAAGGAGAGTTTTCGAGGATATTGGTGGAGGAGGAAGGTCAGCTGGGTGCTTTTTCTGTTTTTCTGAGCTAGCAGACTTTTACCCCAGCATCTGACTCCTGAGTCTTTATTGGTAAAATCGAGCAATTGGGATTGAGTCAAAACAACTTTTATCACCATTTTTTTTTCACGATTAGACTATACCAGCCATAATGCCGTAGGATAAAAAGGCTTGCATCTGAGAAATTGGCCTTCATCATCTTAGAACTGTGTAAGCAACTTCTTGCAAGGGCCTTCTAGTATATAAATTCTATAGGGGCAGTAGTGTTCACCTAGAAACCCACAGAGTAGATATTCAGTTGAAGTTGATCCACTGTAGATGCTGGGAACATAATTGTTACACTTCCTAAACGGAAGTGATGATGAAATGGTGACCACCCTGTTCAGTGCAGGTTGTATTTTACAGTCCCTCCCCCAACCCCTCAGCACATATTTTACCTTTCTGTTGTTTAAACAGAGGATCTTGCTATATGTAGGCCAGTTTGGCCTGAGATTTGGAATTATTCTGTCACAGCCCCTCATACTGGGATTACAGACATGCTGCACCTTATCTAGCTTTTGCCTCAATGCTTCTCATCTACAGTTGGCTGACTCTACAGGTGTAAAACTTGATTATAGAGGGTCAACTCTGCCCTTGTCTACTTTCTATAAAAACTTAATCTAGTGGTGGATATAAAAATAGCTTTGACAGTATTTACTTTGGTGGTTGCAACAAATACCATAAACTGTGTGACTTAGACAACATAAATTAATTTTTTCATAATTCTTGAGGATGAAATCCAAGATCAAGGTGTTACTAAGGCCTTACTTGTAGTTTGTAGGTGACTGCCACCTTCTTGCTCCTCATGGTCTTTCCTCTTTGTGTGTGTTTTCCTTAACTCTTGTAAGGCTACTAGTCATAATTAATTAGGATTATCATTATAACTGCATTTTACTGCTTGCTTCAGTAAATATCTTGACTCCGTTTTTTATAAATATTTTATTTATTTTTATTTTATTTGCATTGGTGTTTTGCCTGCAATGGATGCCAGATCTTGGAGTTACAGACAGTTGTTAGCTGCCATGTCAGTGCTGGGAATGGAACCCAGGTCCTCTGGAATATCAGTCAGTGCTCTTAACCTCTGAACCATCCCTCCAGCCCCTAATCTTGATTCTTATAGTCACATTCAGGGGCATTCAGGTTTGAGTCACTATTCATCCATTTGAGAGAGTGATAGGATTTCCTTGATGATGGAAGTGTTACAAACTTTGATAAAGGTGCCACAAGGTCAGTGTAACATGTAAGAAGTTAAACATGATTGGTATGACTTAGTGTTTAAAATGTAGACTAAACAAGAACATAATTACATTGACATTTAAATAGTCATGTGTAGCTGGTGGCTACTAATTGGACAGTGTAGGTAGACAATCTAAAATGGTTCTTAAAAGTTTTTTGATTTACTCACATTACTAGCAGTGAAAATTCTTCTTTGTTTGCTGGCATATTCTAGAGTTACTTCCCACATGAGGTAAATCTGTTCTTAGTATTGTCTTCCATTGTGATTAATTGTATCTCACAGTAGGCATTTCACAGGCAGTTCACAATTCTTTCACCTGAGCAGCCTAGACATGTGCACTGCTCTACTGGCTCTCTGAATTTTCCATGTTAAATAGACAGTTTGTTTGCTGAAGTTCTTTCGAGTGGAACCAACTAGCATGATCTCTGAGTGGCCTCTGTGCCCTTCCCTTTCCAGGAGGGAAGAACATGACAGTGTCTGCTATTGCAGCTGGCATGGTAGGTGTGAGTGGACTGCTGTGGGAAATAGAGATGTGCTGAGTGTCACAAGTCTGATTTACAGGAGTAATCACTTTAGACACAGTGTGGCAGGACTCTTTCAGTTACTAGGGAATAGAATCCAAAAGAAGGTGAAGGTTAATCACCATGATGCTGTATTAGGTTAATGTTCTATATCTTAATTTGTAAGTGAAATTTTCTAGAGAGATGTTAAGATTACTAGTTCTCAGATTCAGTGGATGCTTGAGGTGTTCCCAGTGAACTCTAAAGGTTTACCTGGCAATCAGGATGTTAGGTCAGCTACCGACGTTGATAGTAAATGACTGTTAAAAAAACAGTGAAGGCAGTTTCAGGTGGTTTGGGTTCTCATTCTGAAACCTCACAGATCCACAATCGTGATGTTCTGGTTTGCCAGTTAGTCTTTAAGATCTTTAGCTCATATTCGGCTTCTTCAGAGAACTATGTTCACACATGTAAAAGGAAAAGTTATGTTAGTTTGTAAAATGTTTGCTCTTAAATCTTGTATTCCTCTAGGAATGCATTTTGATTATTGTTTTCCTTTGTAGAAACTTGAATCTTAAAAAATGTTGAGTGTTAGGAATTGAACCCAAAGTGTATGCTAAATACATGATGCCTAGCTAAATTTTAAATTCTTTAAACCTTCATATTTATAAGCCATAAAATACATAATGTTATAAAGTAAGAGTTTAAGATAAATGATAATTCACTTTGAAAAAAAGTGTTACCTGGTATTAAAGTGATTCATTTGTTCATTTTAAACGGAAATATTTGTCTTGTACAGGATTCCAAACTGCCTTCCTCAGTTCGCAGTACATTGTTGGAACTGTTTGGTCAGATAGAAAGAGAATTTGAAAACCTTTACATCGAAAACTTAGAATGTGAGTATCTCCTATCTTAGCGTATTTAAAAAGTGCTTACCTCTCCACCGAACTCTTTGAGAATAATATTTGTGGTTTGAGAGTCCTCACTCTATTATTTTCTATTCTGATGTTAAACATGTTGACTTAACCATATTATTTGGGCTGGGGAGGTTGTTCAACAGTTAAAAACTCTTCTAGAAGTCTTGGGTTCAATTCCCAGAACCCATGTGACTGCTCTCAACTTTGTAATTTCAATTTCAAGAGATCTGTGCCCTCTTCTGACAACCAAGGGTGCCAGGCTTTCATGTGGTATATAGACATACATGCAGGCAAAATACCCATACATATAAAAAGATTGTCTTACGGTTCTGTGGACCTTGCATGATTCTTGACAGGATGATGTCACATTTTGGCAGAGTTGTCTTCCTTTCTGGAGCCTGTAGGGACAAACATTTCCTGTTTATTTGTATGGCGACAGAATGCAGTTAATTGTGTTTTTAGGACAGGCCCCCTTATCACTGTCATTGGCTTATGTGCCCATCTTCTTTAGTGATATATGCTTTCTCTTGTTTCCTCTCTGACTTACCATTCTATCTGTCCCAATCCTAAGAAAGTGTGACTTGATTGAACCCCTGGATATTCCAGGGTGACCTCCCTACTTACAGAGCTGTTGAATTTATAGGGTAACATTGTTCATAAATTATGGGCCTGGGCCTTGAGAATCTGAGGGGGTTACCAGATCAACCAATCAAAATCACAGTTTTATACAAAAATGAATGACTTTTATTTTTTATATACCAAGTATGTCATAAATTATATAAACACTAGTATATCATCTCTTCAAAATTTTCAAAAATGTGTTGACATATATTAAAGAAATTTATGTAACTCTTTGGCTCCATCACATTCTTCAAAGGAAAACATTTTCTGTATTTTTTTGCTTTGAGTTCTTCTGGTGATATTTCTTTGAGGATGAGCAGTTTTCGTCCAGTTTTAGATCAGGCAGATGTGGTGTTAATGCTTCACCATTGGGAAATTAATGTCTTTTATTCCTTTTAACGTTATTGGGTAATTTTCTTTTTTTAAATATTTATTTATTATGTATACAATATTCTGTCTGCGTGATGTCTGCAGGTCAGAAAAGGGCACCAGATCTCATTACAGATGGTTGTGAGCCA
>LOEQ01006979.1:53596-71121 GCA_001685075.1 Bramus lutescens | reverse complement strand
TCAGAGATTGTTCGTGAGTTCAAGTCCACTAATCGCTTACTTCTAACTGGGACACCTTTGCAGAATAACCTGCATGAACTCTGGGCTTTACTTAACTTTTTATTGCCGGATGTCTTTAATTCTGCAGATGTAAGTTTAGAACAGAGTATTTGTGTGAGTGGTAGTGGTGCTTGCGGTTGAAACCAGGGTATTTAGCTGATGCTTTACTACTGATCTCCAATCCCAGTTCCAAATAGCATACGTCTTAACATGTTTTCTTAATGTTCAGAATCATTTACTCTCTTCCCTCCTTTCCTCCCTCCCTCCCTCGCTTTCCCCCCTTCATCCTTCCCTTCCTCTCACTCCTTTATTAGTATTGTTTGCTGTGTGTGCATAATGTGTGTATGTGTGGAGATCAGAGAACAGCTTGATCAAGTCGCTTTTCTCCTTGTACCTTTATGTGTGTTCACAGGTACAACTCATATTGTCATGCTGACCCTGTGAGTCATCTGTTTTCAAACTAGAGAAAATAAATTAAAATTTATACCTTTTCCATTTGTGATTCTTCATTTGTGTGTTTTAGTTTTTTAAAGAAAGAATAAAAACGTCCCCAAATTTTAGAGTAAGCATTTTTTGGGAAATAGTGTATTTCTATTCTTTCTAATTATTCTGTCCATTATTTTCCTATATCATGTTGTTACCACACTTATAGACTGAGTCTAGAGTAGTGTGTTCAACCTTGTCATTAAATTTGAGAGACTTATTATTTTTCATTATTATCAACACAGTTTATGAGATCAGCAGATTGAACGAGCGATTTAAGGATTCTAAGGCTTTTTAAAAAAAATCCTAGTGCTCTTAACTAAACATAACTAGATAGAATGTTGTGATATAGTGCTCCTTTTTATTGTCATTAAAATTTTGTCAACAATTGCAATAATTTTCACCTATTATAAAAGTAAAAAGTAGGACTGTCATAATAAAATGTCTTGAAAGTACTTTTAAAGTGAATTGTTTCTACATTGGTTGTATACAAATGTATAGAGTATTGAGTTTATTTTAGAAAATGTGTGTACTTATTCTAGAATTTTCACCCCTCCACAGGACTTTGATTCTTGGTTTGACACTAAAAATTGCCTTGGTGATCAAAAGCTTGTGGAAAGACTCCATGCAGTAAGTAATAGTAGTCAAAAAGTCAATAATAAATTTAATGAAATATAATTGAGCACCAAAATAGAATCTGAACTTGTGGGCTTCAAGTTTGCCTCAGTCTCCTTGCTTCTCCCTTGTAGTCCTTTTAAGAACCCTGTGGTCAGCAAAACTCTCTTTGGCCTCTCCAGTTAACTTTTTCTTTTGGTCTCCACCATCCTGTGGTCCTTCCTTGTGGGGCCTCTTTACTCTTTAATACCCCTCACGTCTTCCAGATGGCATCAGTATTCGTCTTGTTGCCCAGTGAGCCTTCTGAGTCACTGCTGCTGCACTGTATGTATAAGCCTCTGCTCTAGAGTCCTGAGCCCTCTCTCAGTTCCATCTTCCACATGCTGTCTTCTTTGTCATCTGTTTATCTCCAGGTGATGCCCCATATTTATTGGTCAACATTTTCCAATCTTTGATAAACACTTAGATCCATGTGTTACTCATCCTATTTCTTCTGTAATATGACAGAGATCTCCAGTCCCCAGATCCCTACTCCAGTGTATCAATCTGAAAAACAATTTTCTATCATTTGGATCACTCTTTTGCTAGTACTGTCCAGCCCTTTTGCACCCCTGTTCCTCTACTACACCTGCCCTGACAACTCCAAACTGGAGTAAAGTAATGCTCTCTGTCTTCTGGGTTTCAGTTTTGCTGTTGTCCTGTGTGAGCATATTGAGCATTTTTGTTGTACTGAGACTGCTCAATACTGATAAAGACAATTCTATAACTCTACAGGTGGGAACTACTATAATTTCATGTTCTCTAGGATAAGCTGGAAATTCATGATACTGACCTCCTCAACACGACCTTCTACAGCCTTTCCCTTTTCTTCTAACAAATGATTCTGATCTCCCCAACCTCAAGACTTCCATCTCGGGTGTCTCTTGCCCTCCAACCTCGAGTCCTCTATCTCAGGTATCTCTTGCCCTCTATGTCTCTCAGTAGGTAGCACTATTCTCTTCTGAATGACAAAGTGGAAGTCATTAGGTAGGAATTTATTAATATAGGTCTGTCTTCCAAAGCTCTGTACATTCTGGTAAATCAGCTGCCTGAATGGAAGCATTATCTTTTCTCTGCTCAATGGCAAATTCTTCCATGTGAACTCTGGATATCATCATTTCTTTTTTTTCCTTATGGACTTTACCCCATGGTTTATTCTTATAACTGATTAAATTTTTTACTTATCCATCTGTATTGTCTCCTTTCCCTCAATACAAGATGTTTCTGAGTTATAAAAGATAGCAAATGGATAACAGCCCATTGTGCAAGGGTTCTTATTTTCCAAACCCATATCTACCTGACCTGATAAACACACACACACACACACACACACACGTGCACACACATACACACACATACACACACACAGAGAGAGAGAGAGAGAGAGAGGAGAAAGCCATCTATAATCCCTCTCTCTCTACCTACCTAGCATCTATCTATCCATCCAACCATCTGCCCATGTGTCTGTCTGTCTGTCTATCATCTGTTCATCAGTGGGAGGTCACTGTAGAATTTACAGCTATCAGGAAAAATGATCTAGGCAAGGGAAAAATGAAACTTGGTTCAGTCTTATTGGTGCTAAGCCAAGACTTCTTGTTTATTTTGACATATTTAAGCATAACACAATTTTTGGAAATTTTTTTCTATAGCAATTAACTCAGCCCCATGAGTGCAGCAACACTTAAGATATGTTTACATTGAAGCTCTTTGCAAAACCTATATATGGCGTTGCCTGTAAGATGGGTTCTTGTTGACTTAGAAACTATGCTTTAGGATAAGCATCTAGGGAGAATGACTGATGTAAACATAATCCCTGTGGGAGTCAGGATTTGGTCTGGCCCTGAGATAACACAGAAGTCACTTAGGCTTTTATAATGTACACATGACATCTCTTACAATAATGAGTTTTATAGCCTAGAAGTAATGTTCAAAGTTTTAGGGGGAAAAAGTCTGGAATAAGTAAAGCATAAATTCTGGAAGATATGGGCAAAGTCTGGCTCCTCAGGCTGCAAAGGATTACCAGATTGTAAACTACATCCATTCCTAGCATTCTAGAAGAAGGATAGCTTAAACATCTCTTTCCTTTGAAGGATGCCTGTGACTTTAACTTTCCTGGCTTCTCCAGTGTTTATCTGTGTACACATGCACTTTTTGCCCCATCCATCCCTCCACCCATCCATCCATCTATCAATGCCCCTCATCTTTGGGTACTTAGCTTTGATTTTCCTTTCTTGACAGCTAACCTTCTTGAAAGAGTAGTTTACTTCTACATCTTCAGTGCCTAACCTCCTAAACCTACTCATAAACCCACTGATTATTGATATCTCTCCATTCCATATGAGTGTAACCCATTTTACATAGTTTTCAGTGACATTTCAGTTGCTAAATTCAGGATATACCAGTTTACTTCTCATAACTATCTTGTAAAATCTATATAGTACCATTTCTTTGTCTATCATTTTGACTTCTATCATTTCAGTTATCCAACATCAATCATAGTTTAAAATATAGAAAATATAGAAATAAAGACAATAATTAATTTCTATGCATGAACTACAACTAGTTTCCATACCAGTCTTGGAAATGAGTATCATTATGCTTAATGCAAAATACTTCCTTCTGTTGAAAGAGAATATATTTATAAAACTTATATTGCTGTATTATAATGTTTGTTCTATTTTATTATTATTATTTTACCATATTTCTATGTGGGATTTATAAATTAAAGTTATCATATATATATACACATCATATTATATATAGAATTCTATATAACTTGTTATTTTGTGAATCTTCTAGGAATCTTGGACTCTGTTTCCAGTGGGACAACTGGGAACTACTGACCTTTAACTTTCTACTATATTCTGAGGTTTCCTTTTTTGCCTCAAAGTCTTACTTAAATGCTTAATAAACTTTTAGATAAGTTTAAGATGCTCAAGCCAG
Source organism: Bramus lutescens (assembly GCA_001685075.1). Lineage (NCBI taxonomy): Eukaryota > Metazoa > Chordata > Mammalia > Rodentia > Cricetidae > Bramus > Bramus lutescens. The sequence goes on along the minus strand of LOEQ01006979.1, from coordinate 67,002 downwards.
AAACCAGCAGTCTTATTATCTCTTATAAATATCTAATAATAATGGCTGCAGTTTATTGCATGTCCACCACAAATAATCTCTATACACGAACAACCACAAATTTCTATAGCACCTTTGGAAATAGGTATTATTATTATTGTTTTAAATGCATAATACTTATATTTATACTATAAATATACATGCTGAAACATTTTTAGATGAGCAAAGAAATAAAATTGAAAAAAAATATTGTCTGAGTATTTAATTCTGCTTCTACTTCTTAGCATAGTGACTGGTGAACTTACTGAACTTTAAATAATCATATTCAGATGGCACACACCTTTAATCTCAGCGCTCGGGGGACAGAGGCAGGAGGATCTCTGAGTAATTAACACACATGTTTAATAAGATAAATCTGAAAAAAATTGAGAAAAGAACCCTTCAGCGATTTATCCTAAGGATTTAACTACTACCTGTAAAGATAATGGTACAGTATGTGACACATTGTTGGCAGGTACTCCATGAATTGGAACACCATTATTTTCTTGTGACAAAAATCTGTATTTCCTATATACACTAATTACCTTTTATATCTATTCATTCATGTCTTTAAAAAAATTGGAATCTTTTCTTCTTATTCATTTATATAATTATTTTAAATGACACAAATTTAAATTTTATTTGGAGGGAACTTAAACTGAAACTCTCATTTCCTATTTTCCCTATGTTAAAAAATCTTGTATTAAAACCAGTATTTAAAACAAGAATTCATTGATTATTCCGTAGACATTGGTCTTGTCTTAATTTTTAGTTTCATTTCTCCTGTCACGCCATTAACGTTTAATTTTCCTCTCTCTTGTTTAGAGGGTCTGGGAACTGAACCTAGAGTCTTACGACTGCTGGACATTCACTCTTTTTTTTTTCTGCCCCAGCCCCCATTCTGACTTTTTTCTTACAAGACAGGGTTTCTCTGTTTAACAACCCTGGCTGTCTTGGAACTTACTCTGTAGACCAGGCTGGCCTTGAGCTCACAGACATCTGCCTGATTCTGCCTTCTTAGTACTGGGATTAAAGGTGTGCACCATTTCCATTTTCTAAGGAGTCATTTTTTTGGTTGTTATTTACTGAGAAATTTGGCAACTGTTGGTTTTTGCTATTGTTTGCATTTGTTAGATTATGTATCAGGATGAAAGTTTTAATAGTTGAATAGCATTAATGAAATACACAATTTGAAATTGTAAATGCTTTATGTGTTTTTATAGAAATCATTGCTTTTTAGGTTTTAAAACCATTTCTGTTACGTCGTATAAAAACTGATGTAGAGAAGAGTCTGCCTCCTAAAAAGGAAATAAAGATTTACTTGGGACTGAGTAAAATGCAACGGGAATGGTGAGATATTTTATATTCACTAACATTTATTTATATATAAGAATTTATTTAAAATCACTTGTTGATTGTTCAGCATGACGATTATGTTTTATATTTAAATGGCAAGTTGTTCGGTTTAAATATTCGTTTGAAAACCGTTGTGTTTATTTAAAATGGAAGTTGAGATTGCTTTTAGCTCTAACATGAATACAGCTCAAACAAGTCAAAGTTCACTGTAAACTTTCAGTAAATATTTTAGTAAATGAATAATTGTCAGATGTAGTTGCTGGAACTATTAGTCTTTGATGATAATTTCTAGCAATGGGTATAGAATATGGACATAGGACCATAAGCAACATAGGTAAGTAACATACAAAACAAAATGTTCAAATCATTAACTTCTTGTTTTTTCAGGTCATATTTTCTTTCAAATCAAAAACTTTTTTTTTAATCTTTTGGCATTGACCTGGGGCACTGTGCATATTAGACGTGCATTGTACCATTGAACAATATACTTCCAGCCTTCAAACCATGCCTGCTTTTATCTACTATATTCCTAGTGGAACATTTATTTATGACATTAAGTTTTCTTAAAATTGATTAATGATAGTTTAACATTTTAGGTATACAAAAATTTTGATGAAAGATATCGATGTTTTAAACTCTTCTGGCAAGATGGACAAGATGCGACTCTTGAATATTCTGATGCAGCTCCGAAAGTGTTGCAATCATCCTTATCTATTTGATGGGGCAGAGCCTGGCCCACCTTATACGACAGATGAACACATTGTCAGCAATAGTGGTAAAATGGTAGCTCTGGATAAGCTATTGGCGAGAATTAAAGAACAGGGTGAGTGAGGGATTATTTAATTAGTTTAGTGTGGGATAAATTCCCAATAATGGTTTGTGTATGAATAAAATGTTTTGCATTCACTCACCTATTTGATTAGTAGACATTGTGGAGTACTTATTGTTTGTCAGGAATTGTCCCACAGGCTAGGAATGCAAAGATGAATATGACAATGACTTTGCCTTGGAGAAGCTGGCAGTGTAGTGAGGAAGAGGAGTTGCAATTCATTGTACTAAGAGCACTTCATTGTGCTGTTGAGAAACTGAGGCTTGGGAATGTCTTCCCAATTTGAAGTGAAGGCTGGGGAATGTGGGTAGGAGTTAGCTCTCAGTAATGGGAGGAGAATGTATTTCTAGGGCAATGCAACAGGTGTGAAAGGGAACACAGCAGAGGAGTTTATGGCATGTGAGGTAGAATGGCATTTGATGAATTTGGTAAGGACAGATGGTGCCAGAGCATGGAATGTCTTTAAAACCATACTTCAAAAAGTGTTCAGACTTCTATTTTGGATGCAGAGGAGTTAGAGAAGACTTAGTGGCAGGAAGTAACATGAGTAGAATTGTATGTCAGGAAGATAACGTTGGAAGCACTTTGTGGGAATTCTACTGGGGATGAGAGAGTAAAAGCGGGAGACGAGGTGGAAGACAGTTGCAGTAGTAGTTCAGTGAGAGATTAAGTGAACCATTGAAGATCCTAGTCCTAAGGACTAGGTAGAATCTGTGATAAGATTTTTGAAGACCTAATGAAAACCTTGTAGTTTAACAAGCACATAATTTTGCATAATATTCTTTTTTTGTGTGTGTGTGATTGTGTGTTCATGTGTCATATTATTTAGATAGTTTATGATGCTTTATTTTGTTTCTGGCTTTCAAGCTAGCTAAAATTGCTAGCCTATATTAATTGCACAAAGATAATGTGTTTCATTATGGCATTTTCATACTTTACACACGTCATGTAATTGTTTTCTGGTGAAATATTTTAGGGTCAAGAGTTCTCATTTTCAGCCAGATGACTCGCCTGCTAGACATTTTGGAGGATTATTGTATGTGGCGTGGCTATGAGTATTGTCGACTAGATGGACAAACCCCACATGAAGAAAGAGAGGTGAGGACAAGAAAATGAAGCAAGATTTTAAAAGATCAGAACTTAGTTATAGAATACTTTACCTATTTGTTTTAAACTTTAGTCTGGCCTACTTCTAGGTGGTACTGAATTTCTCACTGCCATCACGGTCTTTCTTCCATATTTATCTTCCATTCCACCATTTTTCCCCAAATCATCCCAAGCCCTTCAAGGATATTCTTTTATAAGAACACTGTCTGATTCCATCCTCATCTTTTTTAGCCACTGCCCCATTGATTCCTGTCTCTCAACTTACCCTCCGACTTCGATTTTGTGTTATTTTCTTGATTTGTTTCCTGCTGTAGACCCTTGGCATTTATGGAGTTTAATGGTGGATATTTTGCTGATTTATGATTAACTAACTTTAATATAGACTTAAGAAGCAGTCTTGACTGTGGTGGGCTTTTGTAAAAATGAAGTTATGACAAAGTAGGTGTAGGTATTTATGAGTTTGGGATTTTAGGACACTAAAATGTTGGCTTGTGAGCATGAGTAAGTACACCTACCCAATGTCTTCTTCAGATTTGGAAATTCTTGCAAGTCTTTATTATTATTATCCATCACAAATGTCATGGGTCAAAGGCATTTTAAACCCATTATTTCACTTTGTTGACAGCTTTGCTAATTCTTTTTCTCTTTTATGTTATCCTTTAGGTCTCTGTCTTTGGTTTCTTCTTTAAGTCAATACTCATGCTCTGGCAAAAGAACAAAATTTTATGGTACAGTAGAAACTACACAGAACTTGGTTTGAAGACCTGACTTTTAGTTTTAACTCCACCACTTTCTCGTGTATACAGGTCATTTAATTCTGCGAGCCTCAGTATCTTTAATATCATAAAGATAAAATTAATACTAAATGCTTCTTCGTGGTGACATTGTGAAGACTGGTGGATATAATAGGTGCAAACAAACAGTTTAAAAATACACAGTGCACTATATATTGTGTGCCACAGGCTTTTGTATATGTTTAGGACATCTTCTTAGGCTATGGGAATCTCAGCCCGTGTTCTTCTCCTTCCACAGCTCCTTCCATTGAAACAGTTTTCTGTCTCTTATTCTCACCCTTATTTAAGCCTGGGTATCACATAGTATAGTGTTGCCAACAGCTCATAGACCTCTTTGTTAAGGGTCTTTGGCTACCTATTGAAACAGTTGCCGTAGCTTTACACATAAAAGAATGTTTAAATGCTTCAATTATTTCCCACCTTATAGTTTGAAGTCCTCTAAGACAGTGACTTGACGCTTTTGTTGGGTGAGTCCTGAGAACCTATTCATTAAGCGTAGCGCCTCTAGTACTGTTCAAGATGTTCATCTCTTCTTGCTAGAATGGAGAAGACACCAGACAGAATTTAGTAGGCATTATCTGATCTCAAAATGCCAGTTGTGTCACTTCTGATCTATCTCCCTGCTCATTAGCTAGTGATGTAGAACTAATTCTTCTTCTCCTTCTTCTTCTCTCTAAATATTGTTTTCCATTCAAAGATTCTGAATTACATGCATCAAATATGAATACAAAGAGGTCGGAGCCATTCTTTCTTTTCCTTGGGAGAGTTCCTGTTTATATAATAATTTCAAGTCTTTTCCTAATGCATTTGATTCTTTACTCTTTGTATCAGCAATAGTGATCCCCCTTAATAGTTCTGGCATTCACTCTTTCCCTATGGATAAATAAGCTATTTAGGCCTCTGGTCATCTTCTGACTTAATTGGCCTCACTTTTATAGGGAAAGGGTTTAACATTTATCAAGCAGCTACCATAAGCCAGGCACCTTAAAGTTCCAAATGATCCCAGTAGTCTGGATAAGGTGCTGATAGGATTTTTGCCACACAAAATTGTGTCAGAGACGGTAAAGGCTCATGTCTCAGATATATATATACATGGCTGAGTTATGCTTCACTCCCAGGTTTTTGCTATTTCCTCTACACCACAGTGTCTATCACCAATCTTACTGTAGTCTATACTATACAGTTTCATGCTCTACCGACTGTGGTAATGCTAGTCACCTTATGTGCCTCAAGCTTAGACCATATCTGTCTATTGCATTAACATATATGTGCATTTTGTGACTATATAAGTAATATATGAGTACTGAAAGAGATTTGCAAAATCAGTTTTCTCTGGGAAATCTTTACAGGAAATAATATGTAAGAAATTGATACCATACTACATAATACACACACACACACACACACACACATATATACAATACATAGTATATATATCAGTATTCTGGTACTTTTAATCAGGATTATATTGTGCTTTGTTAGTATAAATAATAAAATATTTAAATATTAAATAATCAAAATATTTAACCTTAATGATGTAGTACTCTATGTAATGTGTCCTCTTGTTGTTAATGGTTTAGGTTGTTTCCAAGTTTTCACTGTTGTAAATAATGCTACAGTGAAAGTCCTTATACATAAATCTTGTGCATATCTCTCATTATTATTTTCTTAGGATAAGTTCCTGGAAGTGGAATTACAGGGTCAAAGGGTATGACCATTATTAAGGCTCTTGGCGCGTGTTGCCAAATTGCTTTCCAGAAAGATTGTTCCAATTTTCACCCCCAGAAGCAATATCCCTCTGCTCCCTCATCAACATTGAGTATTATCATTTTTTTATCCTTAAAAATGTTATTCTATTATTTGTTTGCATCTATTTTATTACTAGGGAGAGATGAACATTATTCTTGTTTTATAAATATGTATATATATGCACACATATGTGTATTTATTCTGTAAATTGAAGTTGTTCACTGTTCAGGTTCCTTTTTCTACTGGTCAGCATTTTCCTAATTAATTTCTATCAGATCTTTGTATAGAGGATATTAACAATATATTAATTTCTAGGTTTCTTTACTAAATATCCCTGAACATGTTATTCTGATTTTTCTGATTATTTACCCATTTTCCCTTTGTCATAGTAGTGATATTGATCATCTTACTGTCCTTTGCATTTCTCAACTTTTCTCTCTCTTGATTGACCTTACCCACACCTTGTTTATCAGGCCTTGGAATGATATTGATGTTTCTATTATTTTACTCAAATTTATATTTCACTTATTAATCAGTTAGAACACTTTTAGTATTATTTTCAAAGAATGCAAATGAATTATTATTTGATTAGTTAAACTTGTTTGTATGATTGCTCTCTGTTTGTCTCTATTGGATAACATTTGCAAACTCTTTTATAAAAACCTCTTTTCTCCAGCTGCTTACACAGTATAGCTTTGAAGAATACTATAAAGCATTAGGTTATGGAGAATATTACATATAAAGTATACAAGTATTTTCTGTTTCTTAACATTTGGAATGTAATCCATTTTTTCTCTTTTTATATTCCTGTGTTAATTAAAAAAGGGAGCGATAGAGGCCTTCAATGCTCCTAATAGCAGCAAATTCATCTTTATGCTGAGTACAAGGGCTGGAGGTCTTGGAATTAACTTGGCAAGTGCTGATGTGGTTATCCTATATGATTCAGACTGGAATCCACAGGTTGATCTACAAGCTATGGTTAGTAATGTTTAACAATACCAGGAAATTACTGAAGCTCAGAATACTATTGTTTATATAACACAAAGTTAATGAATGATTAATTGTACGATTTTGGAGGGATTTCATAGAAGTTAGAATTAAAGCTGCTCATTTAATTGCAAAAACAAAAAGATGAAAACCAGCATATATATCTCAAATATAAGTGCAAAACTTAAATGCCTATATTTTTGCTTTTATCATAGAGATATCAGCTTTTTCCTATTCTTGAATATTGAGGAGGCTTCCTTAGTTTGTTTTAATAAGAAGGGTTAACAAGAAATCTCATTATTTTTTGTAACAAATATATATTAAAGTCTTTAGTCTAGGTGTGGTGGCATGTGCCTTTAATCTCAGCACTCTGGGTTTGAGGTGAACCTGGTCTACATAGTGAGTTCCAGGACAGCAGGGGCTGCATGGTTACACCCTGTTAAAGAAATATTTAGTACTAAAATTAGAAAACGTCAGATTTTCACTCTTGTGATAAAATAATTGGGAAGAGAAGGCAAAAATGTGAAAAAGGAAAATGTGCTGTTTGAGGACGTCATTGGAAAGCTTGTGTGCCTGTATTCATTTGTGCGCATGTGCACTCCTGAGAGGGCATACCTGGAAGCTTAGGTTCTCTTACTGATCCTGGAGCTTGTCACTTTGCCTTGCAAGGTTGGCCAGTGTGCCTGCCTTGCCCCCCACCCTGAATCCATTTGTCTCAGCCTCCCAGTTCCAGAGTTGCCAGTGTGCACCCCCATACCTGGCTTTTATGTGGCTGCTAGAGATTCAAACTCAGGTCCTTATGCTTGAGCAGTAAGTACTTTCCCCACTAAGTCATCTTTCTACCCCGCAAATAATTTTGTGGGTGCGCGCACACACACATCCACACCCCCACCCACGAAGCTGTTTCTTTTACCATTTATCATAGCCTGGTCATTCAGGGACTGTTGTTTGGAGTTTAAATTTTTAGATATTTGTAGAGCATTGAATGATCTTTGAATGTGCTTCATTTAAAAACTGGTTATCGGACTGTAGTGTTTTTGTATTTACTACAAGGACTGTCTGCTACCTCGTTTCTTTGTTTCTCCCCACCTCCTCTCTGTTCCCCTTCATTCTGTTAGTTTCTGCATTTCAAATACACCAGCCCCATATGCTTATATTTTGCCAAAATTTGCCACCTTCCACATTTGCTAATTATAAACCATTGGAGCAATTCTAGTATAGTAAAATTATGAAGATCTCATTAATATTTATTAGCCTTTACTATGTATCCCAGAATTGCCTTGGTAAGCAGAAAGAACCGCTTGATGGATATGAGATAAAGCAGACTTTGTCAACGTAGCAGCCCTTGCGAACTACTTTGTTCCTGACTGCAAAACCACCTTGTTTGTTCTAGAGATGGTCACATTTAGTGAAAGTTACTTAGTAACTTTTTGTCCTCATCTTAAAGGGGATTTGCCTTATGAAATTCTAGAAGATTCCCAGTAGTAGCACAGCACACTTTGAGATTTCTTTTTTCCCAGAAGTCTTTGGACATTCTTAACATTCATCATCCACCTTTCAGAAGTGACAGGCATAGAGAGAGACTGAAGTCTGAATTTTATTTTTGCATATTTATAGCATTGTAGCTATATGTCTAAGTCTTGTCTGCAGTCTCCAGCATCTCACAGTGGGACTCTTTCTGCTAGGATCGGGCACATCGCATTGGTCAGAAGAAGCCGGTACGAGTCTTCCGTCTCATTACTGACAACACAGTTGAAGAGAGGATTGTAGAGAGAGCTGAGATAAAACTGAGACTTGATTCAATTGTTATACAGCAAGGTATTTCTATGCGGACTTCATTAACTGGGGGAGGAGCAAAACACTTTTAATTTCCTTCAGAGGAGTTTACTTTTCAATAATCTTTTTCCCCTTTGATTTTTAGCTTAATATATTTTCATCATTTCTTCCTTCCCTTTCCTCCCTCCAAACCCCCTATATGCATACCCCTCCTTGCTCTTTCAAATCAATAGCCTCTTTTTAAGTTGATTCTTATTGTATTCATATTTGTACATGTATATTTTCAAATATAAATTTCTCAGTCTGTATAATGTTACTTGTACGTGAATAATCTTTGAAAATATGTTTGTAATCTTTCTTATATTTTTGGTGTGAGCCTAGCCTTTAACAGCTGAGCCATCCCTCCAGGCCAGTTGTAATCGTTCAAATTTAAGCCTACGCTTTCAGTATATGACATAAGATCACTAGGTTATAGTTGAATGCCAATGACATGACTTTTGCAGTACATTAGGCTATTTAACAGATAAATATTGGCTTCTGGAAATTTTTAACAAATACACACTAGAGAGTCTTTTCCATAGGAGACGTTATCTGGAAAACAAGATTGGAACACAAAAAAAAGTATTTCTGACTTGGGTTTTTAACTGAAATAGTGAACTAGAAAATGTGATAGAAAAACTGGCAATCATTTGTTAAATAAATAACACTAAACTCACCAATTTTGTGGTGATATTTTGTTTGTGATCTGACAAATAAGGTTTGCCTGAAGATCAGAGTGTAGAGTGAGCCACTAGTTAGTCATAGAGGCCAGACAGTGGTGGCACACACCTTTAATTCCAGCACTCTGGAGGCAAGTGGTGGCCTCTGTGAGTTCAAGGCCACCCTGTACTACACTAGATTGAGGCAGACTAAAAGAGAAACAGAGCCAGGAGGTGGTGGCTCACATCTTTAATGCCAGTACTTGGGAATTGCATGCCTTTAATCCAATCACTAGGGAAGTGGAGACAGGAAGGGATATGGCTGGGTGGAGGAAGAATGTAAAGTAGAAGACAGGAGCTCAGAATTCAGTCTGAGGTTTCGTAGAGACGGCATTCATCTGAGGAGTCCTAGAGACAGGATACCCCATTAGGTCTGAGGACTTTGTAGATGTAAGAACTAGTGGCTGGCTGCTCTGTTTCTCTGATCTTTCAGCTTTCACCTCCTAATATCTGACTTGCGTTTTTTATTAAGAAGACCAATTAGAATTCGAGCTACAAACGTTTCTCATAAAGCTGCTTTATGTATGATTTAATTCAATTGTGTCTGATCAGAACCATTATACTGTACTTTCTTTAACATAGAACTGAATATGTTTCATTTTATCTGCTATCAGGAAGACTCATTGACCAACAATCTAACAAGCTGGCAAAAGAGGAAATGTTGCAAATGATACGCCATGGAGCCACCCATGTTTTTGCCTGTAAAGAAAGTGAGCTGACAGATGAAGACATTACAACTATTCTGGAGAGAGGGGAAAAGAAGGTTAGTTCAAAATAGCATTGTATTTTCAAGATGGGTTATTTACAATCCACATATTTCCACATACATGTTGTATTTCTGCTGAACTGCATGTTTCAGACAAGGCTCTTACTAAGAACTTGTAGAATTGTGTTTGCAGCCATAGGGTAGGGCTTTACTTTTCTTAGCTCAGTGACACTAGGCACATCATTTAAAATTAAGTGATTTATGTCTTCTTGAAAATATTGTACTCAAACACTCTCCATTTTGTATGTAATTGCACATGGAAAGACTGCATTTTGTGATTTTTTTTTGTTTGCACTGTATTAAGATACGGTGCACTATTAGAAAGTCTTTTGTAAACACTGTGTGAAACATTAAATCATTCTTTGTCAAATCATCCTAAGTGGTTTTACAGTATTGCAATTGTGTGTCTAATGTGCCCTTTCCACTGCAAATGATGGCTAATTTCAAGCATAAGAAAAGGTAGACAGAATGGTGTAATGAGTTCCATGTGTTTATCACCAATTACACTAAAAGTAAAAAAAAAAAACAAAACCAAAAGGCCATCGCAGCTTTGGCTCACCAGAAACACATTTTTAATAACATCGGATATTTAATATCCAGTAACTACTCAAAATTTTAGCTGTTACATACCTAGTTTATTGTCCTTAAAGAAATATTTTCCTTTTTATTTTTAAAAAGTAAAGTCTGTACATTGCAATCGATCGTTATGTTGTCCATATACTCATCCTCTGTTTGTGTATTTTCCCCATAATTTACTTGGTAAAAAAACTGGGTTGTTTGCCTTTTCATTTAATCATTGTGTAGTGTAGATTTTGTAGATTGCATATCTATGCTCCTTTTAAAACATGTTAGGGATTGTCTCAGTTCTTTCAGTCTTCCTATAACATAATACCTGAGGCGGACTATAGGGATAAGAGATTTTTGAAAGTGCAAGAGCCTGGTGCTAGTTTTGTCTTCCAGTAAGGGCCTTATGGAGGATAGCATTACATGGTGAGAGTGTGTGTGCAGAAGAACCTGGCCTGATTTCATAGCAACCCACTGTCATGACAATTAATCTAGTCTCACAAGACCGAGAGAGCAGGCCTATGAGACCTCAGTTACTTCTGAGGGAAAACCCTTAATCTCTCTTAAACATATAATCAACATCTTTTGACATTCCACCAATTCAATACCATTACAATGGGGACCAAACTTGCAGCTCATGAACCTTTGAGAATAAAAAACTATTGAATTTTTCATTTGGTTCTCAAAAACAATTTGATTCTCAAAATGCTTTTGTTTTAAAGGTAATAGAACAATCTTGTGTTACTGTGCTTCATATCAATATGCAAAACGTGTTTTGGTTTAACTTTGCCTTTATGATAGCATTAGCTATTTCTCTAATTAGAGATACACAATGGAAATTATAATATGGCTGCATCTTCATTGATAAATGTCCTTTAAAGAAGCCTTCAGTGAAAATATTTGGGAATCGAACATTTAATTGTTTTAAATACTCAAGACAAATTAAAATTTTATGACTATTGTGTGTGTGTGTGTATGTGTGTGTGGTGTGTGTGACTGGGTGACTAGAGATAGAATGGAGGGCCTTGCATGTTGTATGTAAGTCCTCTATTACAGAGTTAACCATCATTTCAAGAACAGTATGTTGTTGTCTCTCCCCTCCTCTCTCAGCATTGTGGTCTTTAAAATTATTTTAATTTATTTAATTTTATATGTACGGGCGTTTTCCTGCATGTGTCCTTGGAGGACAGAAAAGGCTCTTGAGTAAAGTTGAATTGGAGTTTTGAATGGTTATGAGGCACCATGTGGTGTTGGGAGTTGAACTCGAGTCCTCAACGAGAGCAACAAGGGCTCTAAACTGCTGAGCCATCACGCTAGCCCCTAATGTTGAACATTTTTCCCTTGTAACTTAGCAGAGTAGATATTTCATGGCAAACCTGGCTTCCAGAAAAATAGGAAGTTCACATTTTTTGCAAGTTAATCTACTGATGATTTTCTCATTTCAACATATTCAACTTCAGACTGCAGAGATGAATGAACGCATGCAGAAAATGGGAGAATCATCTCTAAGAACTTTTAGAATGGACCTTGAACAAAGTTTGTACAAGTTTGAAGGAGAAGATTATAGAGAAAAACAGAAGGTAACTTTATTCTTGTAGTCATTCAACGGTCAAATTTTCACTTTTCGTTGTAAAAGCTATACGATAACACAGGCATTTATGTAGTTCAAGGTCAATCATGAATCTAATTTGCTTTAATATGATGATGGTCATATTGTTGTCACTGCAGCTCAGTATGCTTTCCCCACATTTTGGATCGGAGAGTTTCATATTTTGGAGTCTTTTTGATTTTGGAATATTTACAGAGCTGTAATTGATCTGCCAATTTGAAGTCAGAAATATTACAAAACTTTTCTTAAAATTTGGAATTTTGGAGCATTTTGGATTTCAGATTTCTTTTAGATTGGTATGCTCAAGGTGTACTACTACTTTGTTAGTGAAAGTAAATACAGGAATGTGTTTGAGTCCTGAAACTCAAGCTGAAATCTCATCTCTGTTGTTAGGGAAATGACTTTGGGTACTCAGCTTTTTCATGTAACAAAGGGAGAATGGAGTAAGAATGCGGAGTGATTCTCATAAGGAAATGGGTTAATATTTGTAAAGTAATTAGAACAGCACCTGGCAGCGAGTGTCTTAGTTGCTTTTCCTATTCGTTGTTATAAACTACCCCGACAGAAGCAACTTAAATGGGGCTGGGGAGATGGTTCAAGGGTTAAGAGCATATACTGTACTTCCAGAGGACCTGGATTTGAATCCCAACACCTGTGTCTAGAGGCCTACAGTCTCTTATAACTCCAGTCCCAGGGGACCTGTCACCTCTGTCATCTGTGTATCTGCTTACATGTAGGTACACACACACACACACACACACACACACACACACACCCCTAATTTATAAATAATAAAATGTCTACAAAAAGAAACTTAAAGAAGGGATGGTTGTTTATTTTGATTTACAGTGCAAGGTACAATAAGTATATCATGGCAGGTGGAGTGAGGTAGTAGAATCTTGAAACAGTTGACCTGTTGCAATCACAGTCAGGAGGAAGACATTGATAAATGCTTTCGTCAGCTAGCCTTTTCCTTTAAATTAGCATTTTAAAAAAGAATTATGTGCCGGGCAATGGTGGCGCACACCTTTGATCCCAATACTTGGGAGGCAGAGGCAGATGGATCTCTATGAGTTCAAGGCCAGCCTGGTCT
>LOEQ01006979.1:24063-50934 GCA_001685075.1 Bramus lutescens | reverse complement strand
AATACATTGTAATCATCATAAAAAGCTCCCATAGTTCCCATTTATGCTTCCCAAACACACTTTCTCACCTCCCACATAACCTTATTCTAGACACAGAGTTTAGCATTTTTGTAAACTTGGCTAAATAGGAGCCAGACACATCCAGCTCTTGTAGTGCTTATGACAGCTGGCTGCTACTTGTGGTTACAAAGTTAAAAAGTAATAGACATGGGTACAGTGCTTTAAGAACAACAATATTCAAATACAAACAATTCTTTTATATCTGTAAGATATATTTTTACACAGTTTCTTGTTCTATAAGAGGGTCCCATGTCTCAATTTCTCTGTAAAAGGCAGATTTTGATAAGGTACCCTTCTCCCATCCCACTATACTTCTTCCGATGATATACACTCCTATGTATGGTAAAGATGGATCTCTCTATCCCATATTTTATAATGCATTTTCCCATTGAATCATACTAGGTGTTATCATTAATTTTATGTGCTTTGTGTCCAGGGAACTTATTCTCAACCGTTGCCACTATGTGTATTCCCGAGGCCTTTTTCTATTCTGTGTGTGTGTACCTTATTCTCCTTTCCAGGACTGTGAGACATGGTTAATGTTTCAAGTGGTGTTTTCTCATATATACCTAACTATCTCTACTAAGTCAGAAAAGTTCCTGGGATTAGGAGTTGTGCTTAGTAATACCAGATAAGAAATTTGAGGAGCTTTAGCTTTCGGCTGAATCTTAGGGAAAAACACCTGAGAAAGAAGAGACTTTCTAGGAAAAATTACAGCTGTTGTGTGTGTGTGTGACTGAGAAATTAAAGCTAAAAACTGCCCAAAGAATCAACAACATAGCGAGAGAGAAAAGATCCTGCAAGTAGCATGAAGTTTGCAAATTTCTCTGCTGGTCCGTGGTCTACTGGTCCTTGCCAACTGAGAATCCATTTACATGGGTGCTTTGCCCTGAGGAAACCCACTGGACTGTTAGTGGTTAGTCAGATGCTGAACTGAGACTAGGCTGCACGACTCTTGACAGATACATATACTTTTATCTGTGGGTATAAGAATAAATATTCAGAATGCAGTTAGGACTTATGCTGATTTAGTAAAGTGGTGGTTTTTGGTCTGTGCAAAGATCAGTGGCTTCACTAGCCCTGGGTAGTTGGCTAACTGTCTAATACTAGACATGTTTGAGTGAGTCTTAAGTCCAAGTAAAGAACAGTTGGTTCCTGCCAAGGTATGCATACCACTACTACACCCTTAGGGTTATTGGACCATGCTGGTCATCGTGGTGGTTAACAGAAGCAATGTTGGTTGCTTCCCTCCTTTGGACGTTTGCATGGCACCTTTTGGTACCATGAAAGCTACTCCTCAGGGCGGAGGCATTCAAATCAATTCCAACTCAGGAATCTCTGGGCTTTGTGTCTGAAGTGCAAGGTATCTTCAGCAATAGGGTTTTCTAGGGGGCAACAAGGTTAATAGCAATACCCTGCAATATTTTGGGAGTCTCTTGGGCCCTTCTGACCAACAACTCAAAAGAGGGATTCTCGTGCTTGATGTTGGAGATTTTATTAGATAGCCTATGCCTCTTTGGGGGCACATTGCCAACTGAGATGGGACGATTACATTTAAGCTATGTATGTATATTTATAAACAGATGTAACTTGTATTAGAGGTATTTTTAGATAGATAGTTGATGTATGATTCTTTATGACTTCTTCCAATCCCCTTACTGTTATTTTACCCTCCTCCCTCCTGTATTTACCACCCTCTGCCTCCCTAGAGATCCCTCCATTTTCTCACTTCTCCCCTCAAATCCCTTGTTCTCTGCTGTTCCCTTCTCTATTTCTAACAGGTGTAGAGGGTTTCCTTCTTATTTTAATCTGAAATTTCTTGGTGACATGTTGAACATATTTTCCACATCCTTAACTACTGCCTCTTTGTCTTCTTTGTTTAAAGTCTTGTCCAGTTTATTTTTTCAACTGAATTGTTTTGTTTGTTCTTGTATGGCCAATATTTGGATACTTTGTTTTCTATAATGGTCTAATCAATTTTGTCTCTTACTAATATTTTCTCCCCATTTGTAGCTTATTTTTCATTTTTTATTCCACATTACTTTTTTTTTTGCTGTGTAGGTTCTTTGTCTCTCCTAGTCTGTGTTAGTTCTCCAGTTTTTTTCTTTCATGACCTGGACACTTTGGAAAATCACTCATCAGTTATTTGTAGCTTGTCTCCTGCTTTGTGTTTGTTTGGACAGTTTTTAAGGATTTTACTGAGATTATGCATTTTTGGCAAGAATATCCCAGAAGGGATATTGTGTCCTGAACATATTATCAGACCATCAATGATCTTAACCAATCTTTTAATGGGTGATGTTAACCTTTTTCACTTAGTGGATGGCATCTGCCAAATTTCTCTCTTATGAATTTAGTATTTTTACTTTTGTAATTAATAACTATCTTGGGAAGGATATTTTCAAATTTGTATGTGACAATCTTAGCATCTGTAGGGGGAGTTATTATTACGATGTTTACCTGAGGGCCATTTCCTCATTTCATCTATAACTTATGTAAGAGGAAGCTACCCCTACTCTGTTAATTAATAAATACTGTCCTCATTTATTTAAATTGCTATAGACTCATGTCAATTTACTTTTGACTTACAATACAGTTTGATTATTATTATTATTATTGCTCAAATTGTTCCATAAAACATATTTTTGAATTGATAGGAATAATGTTTCATTAAAGAGAAACACTTTTTTAGATCTTGATTTTACTGAAAACTGAGAGCTGAATCATTTTAAATTCCATCACACCCACTATACTAACAATACCTCCTTGCCATCATTTGCCTCTGATAGGTTTTGTTTCTTGACTTATATTTGTCTGTTTTATTTGCAATCTTGGACGCTTTGTGTTTTATCCTGCTTAGATGGAGGTGATGGCCTTTCTGTACAGGGTAGAAATTGTCTGCCTAACATGTTTTTTAGATCTAATTATATGATATGAATTTTATTTACTCTCCAATTATTCCTATGGGTTATTGGTACTAAGAATCTTTTATAAAGTGGAAAAATATTAATAGAACCTAAATAGCATTGGAACTTCCTTTTTTTCAGTGTTGGGACTTCCTCATGCTCAGCACATCCTGTATTACTGAATTACATCCCTAATCCCATTCAGTTAAAGTAAGATTAGTGTTAGTAAAATATTTGTGTATGTCTAATGTAATAGGCTGCCCCATGCTTCGATTTCTAGCAAACATGATAATTTACAGATAATATATTTTAATGATTATAACAGTAATATCCAAAATCAGAATTTTTGAGTTCTCAATTGAGATTATATTTTATTTCTATGCATTCATGTTTTCTACATAGGGTCATAAATTAGGATCATATTGTTTCTAAAGAGAACTGAAAATCTGATAGTATATTGTTCATAAATCTTAGATATTATATGTTAAGTTAGATTTTCACATGTTATTTATTGAATCAGTTACATTATTTTACTACCATGCCTAGTAATTTTAGTCATGGTAGCTGACATTAATCCTTGATAAATTAACTTGAATAAGTTAGTATTAATATGCTTTTGTCTAAAACAAGCCAATTCAGTATAATTAATTCTGCTTTTGAAAGTTCAAGAATTGACCTTTAACACTTATTTCAAATTTCAACACCTACACTTTCAAACATATACAGATTGGATGACCAAATACATTACTTTTAGAAAGTTAATTTCAAGTATACATTTTACTTCAATTTAGAAAGATTAAGTTATATGTTATTTATAAAATATTTTTGTGAGTGTGTATATGTGTGTATGTATGTTCACATTAATGTGGGTGCACATGTATGTTTACATGTGTCTGGAGGCCAGAGGTTGATACCTAATGTCTTCCTTGATAGTTGTCTGCCTTGTACATTGAGGCAGAGTTTCTCACTTGAACCCAGAGTTTACTGATTGGACTAGCCTAGGCCAGCTTCCACTGAGGGAATCCTCTGTTGCCACCTCCTGAACTATTTATGAAATCTTTTTCCCCCCAAATACTGTCACCTCACACACTTATTTTGGTATAAGAACCATAATTCATCTTCCTCCCCCCCCACTGTTCTTTCCTTTCTTTGTTTGGTATTAAATCCTGGGCTTCTTACATGCTAGACCAGTTCTCTACCACTGACGTACATCTGTAGCACTAGATGTGGATATTTATTTTATTTAAGCATCCCATTTTAATTTCTTTTAACGTCTAAGAATTAGAAGGCATTAAAGGTCATTTCCTCTAAGCTTTCTTGTAATGAAGGAATCTCACTTTATAGGGTGAGCAAGATGACTCAGTGAAAGGTGCTTGCCACCAAGCCTGACAGCCTGAGTTCAATCCTTGGAATCCGTATGGTGGAGAGAACCGACTCCTAAAAGTTGTTCTCTGATCTTCCCAGGTGCGACATGGCATGAACATGCATGCACACATACAAACATATGCACACACAAATAAATAAATGTGATTTGAAAAGAAATTTCATTTACAACGTCTGCAACAGATGATAGCCTGTGTTTGAATTCTGAAGTGCTGGGGATCCTACCTTTCTCCGGGTAATCCCTTTTACTGTTTGCTATCTTGCCCTTGTGTATTCTAGGCAAACAGTCTACTGATGAGCTACATCACCAGCCCTGTGGACTTAGATTGCATAATGATGGTATTGTTTCTTGTAACTTTGCACATTGGTTTGAATCTTATGAATCAACAAAAACCACTATGCTTTGCTATTGTATAGATTTGACTTATGAGCCTTAACATTGGGATTTATTTCTCTAGACACAGTGAGAACTTGTAGATCTCTAACCACCCTCATTATCTTACTTTATTATCCATGTTTTTCCTAAGTGGTTGTGGGGATTGAGCCAAGGGTCTTGTGCATGCTTAGCATTTGCGCTACTACTGAGCTACACATGCAGCCTTGGCATCCACTCTTTGCCTTTGATGAAATATTGAAATCAACCTTAAGATAAGATAAGATATTGGGACCATTAATTGTAGATTAATAGTCTTTTAAAGGCCCCCATGGCTCATTTAAAGTCACTAATGAAATGGAAAAACACCGTGAAACAGAGAAAACAGAGAAAACAGAGAAATAAGAAATTTTTTTTCCTTGAAGTCTAAAACTTTGTATTGTCAATTTTGTTTGTTGACTATTAAAACTCATTCCCTAGCTGATAATGGGGTAAGTTTTGCAATGAGACAAGTTGATGGTAACCCTAGTCTCCCTGTGTAATAGTAATGCCTGAACATTAACTGTTGGCTAGTTAGCTACTGCTTTCAGATATGTTATTGTGTGTGATGTTGTGGCTCCATCCCAGGGCCTTGCACAAGTTAATCATACAGGGTTCTACCGAGCTAGAGTCTCATATCCTTTGTGGTCATATTTAATCCTCAAGGTAAGTATTAATTGTTCTCATTTTACAGAAAACAGAAATAATCCTCAAAGATGTCTGACCAGTGAAATGGTATGATTCAGATTTAAATCTGAACCTTGCTGATTCTAGTGACTTTTGCCCACTCCTCTACAGCTTGCTTTTCTAGAAAGTTCCCTTCAAACATTTTTCGCTTTAGCTTTGAAGGAGATGTGCCTGTCATGGTGCTTCTTATTATTTACTCCCCTGATCTATTATATGTTTAAAGTTACCAGAATCAATACTTCTCTTCCTTTTATGAGAATTCCTCTTTATTTACTTAAATTGGAATCAGATACTATCAAGGTCATGCAAATTATTCTCAATTTAGGAGGAACTAATTTTAAAATTATTTTCAAAAATGCAAAAAAAACCCTTTGCTCCTAAACTTTACTTATAGCAATGTTACAGAACTTTGCAGGTAGAAGTAGAATTTATGAACCAAGTTTTAATTGCTTATAATTACTGCCTTATTGCATGTGGTACTGAGAAAATAATTTGGAGTAACTGAACCTCTTGTTCTTGCTTGTGTGTAGCTTGGTATAGTGGAGTGGATTGAACCTCCTAAACGAGAACGCAAAGCCAACTATGCAGTGGATGCCTACTTTAGAGAGGCTTTGCGTGTCAGCGAGCCAAAGATCCCCAAGGTAAAACTGTACAGGGCCAGTTTTTATATACTGTTGCAGAAGTCTCTTACATCTGGTTTGTGATTCAGATCTTCTCATATTATTGCCAAATCATAGTTCCTAAAATATAACAATACAGTCAGCACTTACTATGGGCCAGCCTTATGAATGGATTCTGTTGTATTTATTTTTCCATACGTAAAAATCACTAGAGTTACTTATATCAGCTTTGTGCTTCATGAAAACAAGTATGTATGTATGCATGTAACATAGTTTTTCCTCATAGGCTCCTCGACCTCCAAAACAGCCAAATGTTCAGGATTTTCAATTTTTTCCACCACGTTTATTTGAGCTCCTGGAAAAGGAAATTCTTTATTATCGAAAGACTATTGGTTATAAGGTAATTTTTTCAAATTAGTGTGATATAATCTTTCAAAAATTGTTTTGTTTTATTTTATTTGTATGAATTTTTTCCCTGCATGTATGTCTGTGCTCCATGTGAGTGCCTGGTATCCTCAGAGGCCAGAAGAGGATGTTAGATCCCCTAGAAATTAAGTTACAGGTGATTGTGAGGCACCATGTTGGTGTTAAGGACTGAACCTGGGTCCACTGGAGTAGCATCAAATTCTCCCAACTACTGAATCATCTCTTCTAGTCTCAATATTTTATGTGCCATTGTAGAATTCTCTTATAACATGGTTTGTTATTCCAATTTTCTTATATTATTGCCAAATCATAGTTAATAAAATATAACAATACAGTAAGCACTAGTTAAAATAGACTATGTACTCTAGCTAATATCAAAGAATATAAGAACATATAACAATTTTTTAAACTAGTAGTAATGATTAAGCTATTGAGTCACTCAAAAGGATCCCCAATGAAATCAATTGGTCTCCAATATTTCAAAACAGTAACATCTGTAATAATGTTATTTCAATAGATTTTGTGTTCAGATTGTCAAAGAACATGTAGAAAAAACAAGTATGTGGTTGGAAATAAATTTTGATATATGATATGATTTTTAAATAAGTTTTCATAGTAGAATTAAGAAACAGTATTTTTCTGCTTATTTCTCATAGGTTAATAAAATTCTTGGTGGTTAATGGTCACTTAGATGCTAAAGATATCAAAACATATGATAATTAGTCATATGATTTTAAAATAAAATTATATTTGGAATTCAAAATTCTTTTTTGCATATGTGATTACAAATTTTAGTAATTAAAATTTAGTGGTTGTAATACTGCATCTACATTATTAAGAAATTAAGAATACAAGGTTAATTCTGTATGTGGAAATTGGCTTCTTAGTCAATGGAGATGACTTATTAAAGGTATAAGAATCACTAACATAAAGAAAATTAGAAAAGTATCAGCAGAATTGTAATCTTATGAAATTTTTTGTTCTATGAATTGGAAGTTATGTTTCAAAATTTATTTTGTTGCACCTTTATTAGAGTTGGAACTTTGATCAAGTATTTTGATTAGTAGCTAGAATGTACCTAGAGAAACTACGTATTTATGATAATTCATTTATATTACATGGGCTAGTTAAAATATAGTTAGAGAAATGTGGTTAGATTTGGACATAATAATCAAGACCAGAAAGAATGATTTTTAGGAAAGTGTAGCAGAATAAAGTAGCCATGTTTGACTGCTCAGGTTATGCATAAGACCACTTGCAAAGAAAGTGAACACAGTGTAGAAAAAATGAAAAATGCAAGAGTTATTAAACAGTTAACTTATTGATATAAAAAAACATAAAGCACTTTATTGAGGTTTATAATTGTTCTTGGTCATAGAACATTATTTCAGCTTCTTTTATTGACTGTTAGATTTTGAGTACTGAACGAAACAGTAGTGTAGGATATTTTATAATTTATATAATGCTTTAACATATATTTCACTTGATCCTAACAACCTCATTCTTTAGGTTTGATTGCCTGCTTGTAATTGGTAGGGAACTGGAGTTCAGCAAGGTTCAGTTATTTTGTGCAAGGTCATGTAGATAATGAGGTTGCCCTGCTGTCTCAAACCCACTTATTAGACTTTAAATACTGTGCTCTTAAATACTGTGCTCTATCCAGATAGTCTCAGCTGTTTCTGCATGTGATATAACCCTGTTTGTTTCTGCAGTCCTAAATAAGGACTGTGTTTATTAGTGGTGTGACATGTCATTTGGGAGGTGGGCCAAGTGGTAGTCAAGTAGCAGCAATAAAAGATCATCTCGGATGGTGGAACTGTTTATTTTCCTTCTTTGGAGATAGTGTGAGTTCCCTGTGAGAATTCCAGCGCTCACCACATTTGGGCCACAGGCTCAATTAGAATGTAAACAGTGCCTTTCATTACAGGTAGTTTAGAGTCGGGTCTCAGAATGATTGTTAGGGTAGTGGCCAGCTGGAAGAACGTAGAGGAGGGAAGAAGCCTTAGAAGACAGGGTACTGAATGGGCAGCTGCAAGGTAAGAGAGGAAGAGGGAGGAGGTTTAAGAGGAGGGCGAGAGAATGAGTAGGAAGAGGAAAGCTGCTATGGAGTTTGCATTCTTGCACTTTACTATTTAATTTCCCTCACCTCCCAGAAAGTGTTAGAGAAAGAAGAGTGAAAAAGGGACTGACTGTTTAATACCTGTTCACTGAGCACTGCTTTGTGTTAGATGCGTTGATAGTCACTCGGGAGACAGCAATAAATAAACTTGGCTGCTGGACTCCTTCCATGACGGGACACAGACATGCTCCTGGAACAGGCCTGTTCTTGTTAACTGTCCCTTTGCTGTGGTGCCCCTGCTGAATGAAATTGAGGGCCTGACTTCTTCGACTCAGAATAGTCTTTAGAGGCTCGCATGGTGTCACACAGTGCCTGTTGTGATGGGTAATAAAATCTTTAGAATACATCAGTCTACGAAACTTACTCCTAATCTTCCTGAAGATCATTTCTATTTAACTAAGGAAATAGTTGTTGTTGGTAGACATCTTGAGGGGAACTGAAAGGATAAGGACACTAAATTCCATCTGATTCTGATAGACACAATTCATCCCTTAACATGATACTATCAGTACCATTACTATCCATTGGAAATATAATTAATCCACAGCCTCTACACTAAGGTCGTCTATGTATTCAAGTGGTAAAATCATTGTAATAATAGTAGTAGCAATAATAATGATAACAACAACAACTAATGATAATGATAGTAAAGAAAATGACAAGACTGAGAATTTAGATTATAATGTGAGAGACATACATTAAACAGACACCACAATGCAGTGGTTTTATTTCTGCTCACAAAAGGTGCTGCCAGCAAGTATAATTGGTGTACAAAACAGTCTAGAAGATGAAGGCAGTGCTCTCCAGGGAGCTGTCACTTAAGCTGAGATTTACTAGATGTAGGATTGAGCCTGTATATTTTGATTGAGACACAATGTTTTCTGTGGGAAAGAGGAGGCACTTTTCCAGAGGTGGAGCATAAGATATGTGTATTGCTCACAAAGAACTGAAATTTAGCTTTGGAGTAAAGGACTCCACTAAGATGCCTTTATAACAGGGATGTGGGAGGGTGACAAAATGATACTGATCTAAGCATTCCTTGTGTTTCATGATGTTCCAAGATCTGTATAAATATTAAATGGGCATCCTCATTGGAGGAACTATGTCTTTATTTTACAAATGAAGAACTTTTCTCAGAGTTGTAGGCCGTATAAGTGGTAAAGGAAGAACAGATTTACATTTTGCAGAATTATTTAAATTTTACTTTGTGTGTTTTCCTGTGATTGCTTATGCCCACAGAAAGAAGTCAGACATGGCTTTCTGGAGTTGGTTCTCTTCTTTTATCATGTGGCATACAAGAACTGAACATACATTGTCAGACATCTGGGGCAAGCACCTTTACACACTAACAATCTCATTGACCATTGATTTATATTTTCTGATATATTTAACTTTACTTTATGTGCAATGGTGTGAAGGTGTCATATTGCCTGGAACTGGATTTGCAACCACTTATGAGCTGCCTTGTGGGTGCTGGAAAGTGAACCCAGGTCCTCTGGGAGAGCAGTTAGTGCTCCTAACCACCCAGCCATCTCTCCAGTTCTTGATTTATATTTTCAAATTATTATTTTGGATGTTAAACGAGGAACAGTGCACTTATTAGGTAAATCTACCAGAAAGCTGTTGAAATATGAAAATAAAAAATGGTGCTGACAATATGGACCATAACTGTGGCAGGCATGGTGTTGGTGATGGCAAGAGAGCCTTTTTCCTGCCGCTCTGTTCCTACCTTTGTGCTTTCTTCAGTACAAAGTGCCACCACACATTCTAAAGATTTGCTGTGAGTCTTATTAGGAAATCCTAGCAGACGATTTAGCAGGCAAATACCACATTCTGGATGTTGGCTCTTTCTGAACATTGTTTCTTCCATTATTTCCTAAGAACTATGGGCTTGAGCTAAGGTGGATTATCTATCTAATTGGAAGGGTCTCATGTTTGAGTTCAGAGTACAGACAGATCAGCATGGCATGTTAATCATCTGCAGACCTAAAGGACAGGGCTGGAGAAATGGCTCAGAGGTTAAGAACCCTGATTGCTCTTCCAGAAGTCCTGAGTTTAATTTCCAGAAACCACATGGTAGCTCATAACCATCTATGATGAAATCTGATGCCCTCTTCTGGTGTGTAGACAAAATGCAGATAGAACACTGAATACACAATAAATACATTAAAAAAAAGGCTTGACGGTAGTGGCGCAGCCTTTAATCCCTACACTACAGAGGCAGAGGCAGGTGGAGCTCCATGAGTTTGAGGCCAGCCTGGTCTACAAAGCGAGTTCCAGGACAGTCAGTCAGAAACCCTGTCTCACCCCCCCAAAAAAAAACCACCCAAGATTTTTGGCCGGCAGTGATGGTGCATGCCTTTAACCCCAGCACTTGGGTGGCAGAGGCAGGCGGATCTCTGTGAGTTTCAGGTCAGCCTGGTCTACAGAGCGAGTTCCAGTACAGGCACCAAAGCTACACAGAGAAGCCCTGTGTCAAAAACCCAACCAACCAAACAAAAACCATAGCTTTATATATAAGGCACATCTTCTCAAAAAATACCTAGGATATTGTGTAGGTGGAAGTATGTGAATCCCCAAGAGCACGAATAAAAGGATATCAAAGATTTATTAGGAAACACTCACGAATAACAACAAAGTGGAGAACTGCCACGGTTTTCTGTTCTGCCCTGGGTTTAATGAAAGCAGCAATCCAATCTTCCGCCACTACATAAGAGAGTGGGAGCCTGCCCCTGCTTTCTTTCCTTCTTTTTTGTATTTAAACTGAGAATACTTGCTGTATATTTTTTATTAAATTTATTTTTTTAGAAAGTCTTTTCTCATTTTACATATCTATCCCGTTTCCCACTTCCTCCCTTCCTCCCACTCCCTCCACCTTCTCCCTACCCCATCCTCTTTCCACTCCTCAGAGAGGGTAAAGCTTCCCATGGAGAGTCAACAATGTCTGACACATCACTTTGAGGCAGAACTATGCCACACCCCCTATATCTAGTTTGAGCAATGTATCCCTTCAAAAAGAATGGGCCCCCAAATGCCAGTTCAAGCACTAGGGATAAATTCTAGTCCCATTGCCAGTGGCCCCACACACTGCCCAAGTCACACAACTGTCACCCATATTCAGAGGGCCTAGTTTGGTCTTATGCAGATTCCGCAACTATCAGTCCAAAGTCAGTGAGCTCTCACTAACTCAGGTTAGCTGTTTCTGTGGGTATCATCATTATGGTCATGACTCCTTTGCTCATATTATTGTTCCTTCCTATCTTTGACTGGACTTTGGGAGTTCAGCCCAGTGCTCCACTGTGAATCTCTGCATCTGCTTCCATCAGTTGCTGGATGAAGGTTCTATGATGACAATTAATATAGTCACCAATCTGATTACAGGGAAGGCCGGTTCAGGTATCCTTTCCAATATTGCTTATGGTCTTAGCTGGGGTCATTGTTGTGGATTCCTGAGAGTTTCCCTACTTCCAGGTTTTTTGCTAGGCTCATAATGGCTCCTTCAATAAAGATACCTCTTTTCTTGCTCTCCCTCTTTGTCTTTCCCCATCTCGACCATCCCAGTCTCTCATGTTCTCTTCCTCCCTTCTGTTCTCTGCTCCCCCTCCCTTCTGTCCTCCTCTCCCTCCCCTTCTGCCCTCCTCCCCCTCCCTACTCTCAATTTCCTTAGGAGATCTTGGCTAATTCCCCTTTCCAGGGGATCCATGTATGTCTCTGTTAATGTTCTCCCTGTTACCTAGTCTCTCTGGGGCTGTGGACTGTAGGCTGGTTATCCTTTACTTTATGTCTAATATCCACTTATGAGTGAGTACATACTGTGTTTACCTTTCTGGGTCTGGGTTACCTCACTCAGGTTTTCTACACACAGGTTCTCAAAAAATGCAACTGCTTCCCCTTTTTCTATTTAAATTAATAATCATTCAAGGGTGTCCAATATTTTGACATTGCTGCATGACTGCCATCTACAAAGTTCCCTCTCAAGACCCATACAAATGACTTCTAAAACATAACAAAGAATCTGTGTTTTAAATACGTTTATAGTTTCATCTTGAACTGCATTCATAGTTCCCCTTGGCCACTGCATTTTAGACTATGGGCTAAGAGGAAATGGGTATTGTTTATAGCTGGACACAGTGTGCTAATTGATATGATTTATCTATTTTGCATCTCCAAAGTCTTAGTCTACAGTAATCGAGGAGAGGGCTAGTAAGGGAATCACCAGTTTGTGTTTTTGTTTTGAGACAGGGTTGCACTGTGCTATGCTAGCTGGTCTGGAATTCTCTGTGTAAATCACAGTAGCCTCAAACTCACAGAGCTCTGTCTGCCTTTGCTCGAGTCCTGGGATTAAAGGTGTGCACTACCCTGCCTGGTATTGCCTCACTAGTTCTGAAACAGTTGGTAATTCATGTTTGTGAGATCCTGCTTATTATTAGCTATTAGCTTTTTAATTTTCTAGTTGTCTCTCCTTCCATATTCAGTACACCAAGAACACAGCAGAAGTGGAGGTGGTAGGGTTTTTAGTGAAAAGGTTTTGATTCACTTGGGGCTAGGAGAAGCATTTATTTGCTTTTCTGTAACCACTTTGTGGCCGGCAGAGTCAATTCTTCCTTATGGAAGCTTGGACCTTGTTGTGAGACATCTTCAGAGGTGTTATTACTCTTTAAAATGAAAAGAGCTGATATTTAATATACTTACTTGTTCACCAAAGTCTCCTCATTCGAAGAGGGTGACAGTTGAAATTTTAACTACCGAATAAAAGGTCCAGGCTACCTGGAAGTTGCGGTCGATGTAGGAGCATGAGTGAAAGAGCTTTGTCGTATTTGAAGCTGAAGAAAGGTTTAAAACATTCCAACAGCTATCTCCAAAAAAGATTTCTTTAGGGACAAACGTAAACATTTGACAAATGGACCAAGTTCCATACACTTTGTGAGCTTTGGTAATATGTCATTTTGGGCTGCCTGTTAAACTATGGGGAGCTGATTTCAGGCAACTGCTCTCATGTTTTTGTGCTGCCACATTTAATTTTGCAGTTCATATTTCTAGGAAATCTCGCTGTACTCCTAAGCAATAGAAGTTTTTCACTGTCTCATGGAATCTAGCTCCTTTTTTATTTATTTACTTGAGAAAGGGGAGAATGAGAGAGAGAATGGCCGAGAGAGAGAGAGAGAGAGAGAGNNGAGAGAGAGAGAGAGAGAGAGAGAGAGAGAGAACGAATGAGAGAGAACACTACAGTGTGCCTATGGAGCTCAGTGGACAGCTTGCTGTAATCAGTTCTTTTCTTCCCCATCTGAGTTACAGGGATTGAACCCAGTTGTAAGGCAGGCCGTTTGGCAAGTGCCTTTATCTGCTGAGCCATTTTGAATAAGACTACCATCCCACCAGCCCCTCCATTTCAGTCTTAGTTTATGCTTTTCTATTTCTTTTGTCACCACGCTTCATTTCCAAGTTATGGTGGCTCAGAGAGTCCCCTGCCTCTGGTAGCTGCTTTACTTTATTCCATCTCCTGGAAGGATTACATTGAAAATGCTGCATTTTGGTACTTTATTTCCTTGATCTGAAGTCTTCTATGAAGTTTGGGACCCTCTGAATCTGGCTACCTGGTTTTTATTTTTGGTCCTTTTCTCAGTATTAGTCCTAACAGTTTTTCCCCCTAGTGTTTGCGATAGAACCCAAGCTTTTATGTATTCTAGGTAAGTGTCCTCCTGCTCAGCATACCCCATAGCTAATATAACTCCTGTGTAATCCAGTGCATTTCTGCCCTCCTGCCTTTGCTTATACTGCTCCAGTTTAGAAAAGTCATTGCCTCCCATCGCCTCAGAACTTTACTTATTTATAGGTTAGGATTACTGCCCAGTCTTTCATTTCATCTCCTTTCTCCTTTTTATGCCCCTTCTTACTCTGCTTTTCTCTCCTCTTCCCTTCCTGCAACTGCCTCTCTCTCTTTTTCTCTCCCCTTCCCTGCCTCTGCCTCTCCTCTGTCTGTCTGTATGTCTGTCTGTCTCTCTGTCTTATTCGTGAGCCATTCTCCTGCCTCAGCCTACCAGCTGGTAAGATAAGAGGATGTGTACTAACAGTCTTTCCTTTCTCGTTTTATGAGATGCTCTTGTCATGTAACACAGCTCTCCTTGGACTTACAAGGCAGATCCAAGCTGGCCTCAAAATTGAAACCCTCCTACTTTGGCCTCTGAGTGCTAAGATCACAATTGTGTGCCATCATACCTGGTGAAACTAGGATGCTTAAATAAAGGTCAAAATCAGAGAATTGGTTTGGGAATTTCTATGGGCAAGGAGTGTGTCCAGTAACCAGTCCATACTTATTTTAGTACTAAGAGTACAATGAACACTTACTCAATATATTCTGATTTGGTTATCTGATACTGATGGTTACAAAGGAATCTGCTTTTTAATATACAACATTTCTTTTTAAATATATATTTGATAAGTTTTTATCTGAAGAACTATTGGATACAATACTTTAAAAATGCTCACCTTTAAGTTATAACAATGCATTTTTTTTCAGAGAAGAGAAAGGGTTCCTGTGTGTAACAGCCCTGGCTTTCCTGGAACTCTTTTTGTAGACCAGGCTGGCCTCGAACTCACAAAGGTCCAGCTGCCTCTGCTTCCTGAGTGCTAGAATTAAAGGTGTGTACCACCATGCCTGGAAATAGGTATAACAATGAGAAAAATATCCTCTAATAAATGTTATGCTTTTATTGTGGTATTTCTATTTGACATTTCTAGGGAATGAGTCATTTATATTATGTGTGCATTCCAAACAGTGGAAGACTTATAGCCAAGCCTCTTATTTTCATGTTTAGTGGAACGCTATAAAATACACTCCATATGTTCCGTACCTGCTCTCTTAAATCACTGATCTGTGGCATGGCTTCAAATGTATCTAGTGGTGCTAGAAGACTTCAAGACTGGAACCCAGATTTATCTTCCCTACAAAGAATGCCATCCAATGCTGCTGAACCACAGTGGACTGTGTGCATACCATAATACCCTGGAGCCTTCCGAGCTACCTTTTCGAGATGTACACTACTGCTGACTTCCTCATAGATCTGTGGAAGATCTGAGGGTCTTCTATCCTCAGTGGTGCCAGTTCATGCTTTCTTCTCAGTTGTCAGTGCTTTTACAGTCCTGTACCACTGTTATTTCTGCTGGCCACTGCCAGTGTACAAGTTTTCTCTCACGAATGATGATTCCATCATAGCTGTTTGTGTACTATATACTATACACTCCCTCTACATACACTTCTTAACTTCTCTATTTCTTTGTATCTTTCTTTATCTTGCCAGTCTTCTAGATTCCCCATTTTATATCAAATACTCTGCTGTTACAACCTATAGCAGCGAATAAAGGCACTCTATTGTTTTCACACCTTAAGATGACCAGAACATTGGATATTGTCTTTAGGTGCAGTTTTGCCTACGCTGCTGTATACTAACAGGGGGCTTTAGACTTTTTAAATGCCAAATTGTGTGCTTATTCTACATAATGCCATACTATAAGGACTTATTTTGTTCTATGGCATAATGAGACTTAGAATACAATGTCGAACCTATTTACCAATGGACTGTAATCCTAAAATATTATACCATACAGTAGGAGAATGGTTTTCATTAGGGTAATACCATACTGGTAGAAATGCAGAGAGGCCTGTCTGCCATCTGCTTCTGAGTTTCCACTGTTGACGGTTGAAAGGACTCCCCAGATTGATATATGTTTGTACACTGTTTTTGATTATTATTTTCTCATAAGTTTGTTCATCATTTCTCTCTTGATCTTAGGTTCCAAGGAATCCTGAGAGCCCTAATCCAGCTATCACTCAAAGAGAAGAGCAAAAAAAGATCGATGGAGCTGAACCTCTTACACTACAAGAGACTGAAGAGAAGGACAAACTTCTTACACAAGTAAACTATTTTAAGTGACTGAACTCCTTCTAATCATAAAATAGAAAAAAGTATAAATAATACCTGCTTTTTACTGTATAGGTCCAGTTGTCTTGATCTGACATACCCATAAACACATATTTTGGCCACATCTCTTCAGTTTTTAGAAAATTTCCTTAGTAGAACATGCTCTTCTGGAAATACTGGGGTAACATATACATGGGAAATAAAATTATTAAAATTAAGACATATTTTCCCAATTATAATAAGGTCAGTAAGTCCATATTTGAATTTGGATAAATATTTTCTAATATATACCTGAAAATTAATTTCTTTGATTGACTTAATCTCTGAACTGTACACTAATTTTTTTGTTTATGAAAAATTCCTTTGGAAAGAAGTCAAGTGTTCTCAGGAAAGAACTTGAATACAATGATGAGAAATGCTTGAAGCATTTTAATGTGATCATTGTGTAATTAATTGTTATACATTAAATAGGGAAGGCTCCCACCTTAGAGCTTTCAAGTCGTTGTTGGTTTAATAAATTTCATATCACACTTCTGAAATGAGTTTTGGCAAAACAAACAAATTTTGAAGTTGTGGCACTGCCTTAGCCAACTAAATTTATTTCTTCAATACTTTTTGGAACAATGTGCACGGTATGGCAGTAGGCAGTTCTCCAGTGTAATTGGTAACTGATAGTTTGGAATATTTCCCACACAAAAGAAGGGTTGCTGCTTGAGGTAAGTTTATGCCAGCTGTAGAATGTGCTTTACAATATCACACTGTGTCCCAGAAATATGTGTTAATAAAAGTAAAATAAGAGTTTTATATTTATATGTGGATGCAGTCCTTTTCCTTTTCATAGTATATAATTTTGCTGAATGAATTTTGACAAAATACTTTCAAAGTTTTTGAACAAATGCCTGGAAGTCACCAAGCTTAGCCTGAAAGGATAATTGCAGTTGGCAGAGTTTTGAGAAGTACCACAGAATAAAGCATTTAAATATTCATGTTTTCTTTTTATTTTAATTTCAGAACTTATTTCTTGAGCACAAAAATAAAGTTGTGCCCTTTGAATACTACATTGCTTAGAATATATTCTGAATATACAGTATAATGTGAATATGTAATCTCAATCGAGATAATTGAGATTATAATTAGAGGCATAATCAAGTTTTTTGTCCCTAAGAGTTGAATTTAAGCCATATTTTTCTGATGTTACAAATTTAATGCTTGTTTTTTCAGTGTTTTATGTTTCCCATGATGGCCTTGATTTCACTCTGTTGTTGAAAGGATGACCTTGAACTTCTGATTCTCCTCCCTTCATCTCCTAAGCATTGGAATTAGAGGCATATGTCACCATGTTTGGTTTATATGCTGCTGGGAATTGAACTTAGGGGTTTGCCCATGCTAGGCAAGGTCTCTGCCAACTGAGCTACATTACCACTGATGGAATAATAATTGTGAAATGACGTGAAACTCTGGTTCTTACATATTTTAGTAAAAACAGATGCCTAAGTAATATTCTGCTAATAGAAATTTTATTTATGAATATAATCTTTCAAAAGTCACTTTATTATTTTGGAGAGAGGCATGTGTATGTTGAGGTATGTATGTAGAAGACATAGGACAACTTTTGAGAATCAGTTCTCTGCTTCCATAGTGCGATACAGGGATGGAGCTCAGGTTATCATGCTTGTGTGGTGGCAGTTTCAACTGCTGTTCCATCTTGCTAGTCCTTTTGAATACAGTTTTGACCAGAAAACTACATATCCACTGTAGTTTGGATTAATCTAAAAAGCTACGAAACTTTTTTTTTACCAGATTCTTTCTGGATTTCCTTTCAGTGTTCTTTCAATGCAATACACCTGCCCACCTCCCTCGCCCCCCTCTCAATTTACATGGGAACAGACCTATGGGAAAATGTCACTGAGACACTGAACCATTAGAACTGAAGAATTTACATTAGAATTTGTATCAGAATTGTATTTTAATGTTGTAAGCATCTGGAAAATATGGAATTAAGACTATGCAATGCCTTAGAATTATAAATCAACTTAAAATACTTGAAAAGCACATCTCCTTTAAAACAGAAGAGCAGTAATTTCGTAACACTCCAAACTCAGCTTTTGATTTCACATTACAGAAAAGAACTTTATAAAGGGTTTCATGCTAAGTGTTTTAAACTGCTTTGCTTGCATCACTGTACGGATATAAGTAGGTTAATAACTGAATTTATTAATTTATCATCTACTGATGATGCTTAACTTTTTATCCATAGGGTTTCACAAACTGGACTAAGCGGGATTTTAACCAGTTTATTAAAGCAAATGAGAAGTATGGGAGAGATGACATTGATAATATAGCTCGTGAGGTAGAGGGCAAATCCCCTGAGGAGGTCATGGAGTATTCAGGTTTGTATGTCATTTCAAACATGATACTTTATTTTAAATGTGTGCTTTTCTTTGAAATAAGATTTATTTTTAAGTGTATGTGTGAATGTGTGTCCCTGTGGATGTATGCTTTGGATGTGCAGGTTCCTATGATGAACAGAAGAATACATCAGATGCCCTGGAGCTGGAGTTCAAGGTGGTTGTGAGCTGCCTGATGTGGGTGCTGGGAACCAAACTTGGGTCCTTTAGAAGAGCAGCAAGTGCTCTTCTTAACCACGGAGCCATCTCTCCAGCCTGTTTCTTTGTTGTTAATTTAGTTGTGTCTTTGTTCAGAGACGTTGCAGCTGTTGTGAATGAGACGGAAGTAAGGATGTATGATATGACTGCATTTGTACACTGCTGTCTCTGGGAGGCAACTAAGTAAGCCGAGTGAAGCTCTGCATAAACCAAAGCGAAAAACTCGGCATGAGCTTTTTATTCTCTCACTTCTCTAGTTTGGTGTTTTTAAGGTCTAGTTCTGAGGCTTTTGGTTAGTGGTTTGAAATACTCATTGTAGGTCATCCTTGAAGTAGAGAGTTCTTATCAGGCCCATTTAGAGACTCAACTGCCCTCAAGGAATTCAATCAGGTAGTGGCCGGCCCTATTAACTTAAGGCAATTTAGAATAGGTCTAAAAAGATTTCTTGGCCAAATCTGTTCAGTGGTACTTGAATCATTTCCCTCTCCTACTCAGCTGTGTCTTTAGCCTCAATCAGAATAGCTGCACAGAAGCGTGTGGGTTAATATTAATTCCTGTGTCAGACTGTATCTAAACACCGGCTTCAGAAAAGAATGCTTATTAAAATTGCTTAATCTATCTGTTGTCTATGTATGGCTAAATTTCACATAGGTTGAATTTTCAAGTTTAGCCTGAATATCAAGTATTTAGAATCAAGAGCATTTTCCATAAAAGACAGTGTTAAAATGTAGTAAGGTTTATTTGCCTCCCCCCCCCCAGTTATTTGAGATAACTACTGAAATACTGTGTTTGTTAGGAAAAAAGATTACAAAACACACAAATAAATCCAAGTTTGATCATTACTGAGTGTAGCTTTTCATCTCTCTAGAGTACTTGTTAGTGCTTGAAGAAAATCCGTTGTAATTAGAGAACACTTACTCTGTTTTTTCCTTCTGGAAATCTAAAAGGAAATCCCGAAGTTAATTGTGTCTGGACTTTATTTCATATAACATCGGACTCCTGAACTTCTTTTTCTTTGAACACTAGCATGACACTACTATTTGTCTTAGGGTTGAAAACCTAGCTCAAGGACATTTGGGGGACAATAGATGGGAGAGAAATATTTTCATGAAAGCCGAATGAAAAGAATGTAAAGAGCAAGCATACAAAGGGACACAGGATTGGTGTGAGTCAAGCTGCAGGTTACAACAGTGTTTCTAAAAGGCATCAGGTATCCAGGCATTTATTGATCCATGCCTGCAGCCTTCAGTCTGAGGTGGGAGAATCATGAGTTTGAGGACAGCCTAGTTTGCTTGTTTGAGGCCAGGCTGAGAGCATGTTTCAAAAATGTAAGGACTAAGGTAGCGTGATTAGGGCTCTAGGTTTTGCTCACTACACTGAGATAAAGAAGGGAGGAAAGAGAGAAAGAAAGAGAAAAAGGAAGGAAAAGGAAAGAAAAATACGCTGAGCTGGGGTTTTAGTTCAACTGTAGAAGGTCCTAGGTCTTATTCCCTTCACCATGAAAACAAAAATGACAATGAAAAAAATACTCTTTGTCAGATGTTCCTTTACATTTGTAACTATACCAACTACCATGAAATGAGTGTCAAAGACATGTACAGTGAGGTTGTCTGAAGAATTTTCTTTCTTCTTTTCTGGAGTTCTATTGAGCAAGCTCAGGGCCTTTAAGCCCAGGTAAGTGCCTCTACCATGGCTCTATATACACTATGAGGCTTTCTGGAGAACTTTCTTCAGAATTGTTATTCATCATATTGGAGGCTATGTCAGAGGGTGGGGAGATTTGAGTGGGCTTATTTGACCGGTAGGAGAAGAACTGAGCACAATTGGATATTCAAGAATAAACTGTATCTTAACATAAGACGTTGTGTGCATGTGTGTGTGTGTGTGTGCGCGCACGCATGCGCGTGTGCTTGTGTGTGCATGCATGTGTGTTTGAGAACATGCCCATGTGTGGGTGTTGAATAAGTAGAGAATTGCATAAATGAACATAAGTGCTTATACAAACCATGAAGTGCTAACATACCTTTCTTGTTATGCTCCAAAAATGAAGAATTTGAGACGGTAGATAGTGTCATTAAGCCTTCCCTGAAGTCATAAAATGTGACTTATTAATGCAGCAGATTATTTGGCTCATCTATAAAATTTGATTGGGTGGCTTGGTGATTTAAATATTCTTCTGTGTGTGTCCAGTTAAAATCCCTCATCTTTAAAGAAACTCTAAGTGACTGTAAGTATAAGAATAGTGAATGAT
This sequence comes from Bramus lutescens, assembly GCA_001685075.1. Taxonomy (NCBI): domain Eukaryota; kingdom Metazoa; phylum Chordata; class Mammalia; order Rodentia; family Cricetidae; genus Bramus; species Bramus lutescens. The sequence goes on along the minus strand of LOEQ01006979.1, from coordinate 29,545 downwards.
TACAGACATAGCCAACAATTTCTATAGAAATCACCATTTCATAGGAAAAAGGGGAATGATCTAGTAATGGATTTACTTTATTGTCGTTTTGCTTACTAGAAGGCTATATTTACATTTACATGCTTATGCTTCCCACTTTTATTTCATTTTATGCATTTGGTTTCTTTTGTATCACATTTGGATAAAATGATAACTTAAGAGCATTTAACAATTGATCATATTATATACACACAGATGACCCCATACCTGCCTGCTAATTCTTTATCCTATAACTCCTTGGATTCATTTGCTTAAATGATAGTAATTTAAAGTAATAACTTTCTTTTTCAGCTGTGTTTTGGGAACGCTGCAATGAATTACAGGACATTGAGAAAATTATGGCTCAAATTGAACGTGGAGAAGCAAGAATTCAGCGAAGGATCAGTATTAAGAAAGCACTGGATGCCAAAGTACTGTATTCTATTTCAATGTATTCATAGTTTATTTTATTTGCTGTAGTGTTTAGCTTTGTCTTGTTATGGCACATCCAGTTAAAAAGTGCCATTTTGTTGAAACTTACAGATTGCAAGATACAAGGCTCCATTTCATCAGTTGCGTATTCAGTATGGAACCAGTAAAGGAAAGAACTATACTGAGGAAGAGGACAGATTCTTAATCTGTATGTTACACAAAATGGGCTTTGACAGAGAAAATGTGTATGAAGAATTAAGACAGTGTGTACGGAATGCTCCTCAGTTTAGATTTGACTGGTTCATCAAGTCTAGAACTGCCATGGTATGTATTTCTTTTGTTGCTTAATTTTGAAAAAGTACACATTTCTTGTCTTCTCCTTCACTTAGTTCTTAGTTAACACTGCTTGTGATGCTCAGTTTGCTCACCTGGTTTTTGCTATGATTCCCAGGGATTACCACTTTAGGGTACATTTTCCCTTTGAAACTAACCAGGTGAATTTTGAGGTTGTCCCGCCACCAACTCCCAACTCAGAACATGGAGACTTATTAATAATGAATGCTCGCTTAATAGCTTAGGCTTGTTTTTTAGCTAGCTCTTATAACTTAACCCATTTCTATTAACCTGTGTGCTGCCCTGAGGCTCATGTACTGCATCTAGTTACTGTCCTTGCTTTCCTGCTTTTACTGTGTCTTCTTGCATGTCTTCCCTTCTTTCCAGCATCCTCTGTGCTGGGAAATCCTGCCTAGCTATTGATCATTTAGCTTTTTATTAAACCAATCAGAGTGACACTTCTTCAGAGTGTACACAAAGATTGTTCTGCAATTAGATGTAGGGACAGAACAGTTTCTTGAGAGGGTTCTTCAGATCATTGAAGTAGATTGTTAAAGAACAATATAGACTTGCTTTTAAAATCCTCTTTCATTTTGACTGTTGTCAGACTTCAGTAGTGAGTTGGTTTGCCATCTTGCTAAGGGTATCTATGTCCATATTTAGTAGACAACTTCTTTCAAAGCCATGCATTTAGATTTCTAGCCACTCAAGTTTTCATGCATATAAAGATGTAATTTGGAGCAGAACTAATAGTTTGTAAAAGAAAAATGCTTAACTGCATTTTCTAGGAAATCACATTTTCGAGCATATGTGCCCTTTTGTGTGATGAAACATTTGTTTAATTCTGTGATATTTCAGTGGTATTTTACTAATTTTTAAAAGTTTGGGAGCTTGATGTTGGGTCTAGTTCCCACAGTTATTAAACTAAGGCAGTAGGATGAAAGAGATCCAAAGTGCAAGAAAAGACATAAGCTGTTTGCATTCAGATGATTGCAGAACTCTATGGCCGAACTCCGTTACCAAGGAAAAAACTCTGGTATATTAACAACCACTAGATGTCTCTGAACTCCCTTGTAAAGATTCTTATTTTTCCTCCAACTTCTTATTTATTTTTTTGAAACATTTACATCTGTGCTCTTATTTTCTGTAGATATTTAAATCTTCAGAGCATATTTGCCAAAAGGCACATATTAAATATAAAAAAAATCATGAATTGGAATCTGTATTTTGTCTATTAAAACTGGAGATACCCATGTGTTCTATTACCATTTAGAAAGTAAAATTTCTATTTTTTACAGAATTTTTTAAAAATATAGTCATTTATTTTATGCTTCAATATATTAATTTAAGAATTTTAGCTAAACTTTTGTATTATGCTAAAATTTGATTTTCCTTCTAGCTAGTTTATACATTTTACTTATTTTTCTTGAATTAGAGTGTAAGTTATATATTTAAAATAAGTATATATTTATTAATCATTTTTGATTATGTTAATATCAATAATTATGGAGCTTGAGAAATGGATTATTAGTATTTCTAAATATCTTCCTCCATTTCCTTCTAAAATAACTTCCTTTTTAGTGAACAATTTTCATAATCTAGGGAGAGAACCTACCCTCCAGAGAGAAGCAGCTGTGGTTTCTGTAATAGAAAACATTGGCTTCATTGAAAAACCCTGTCTTCCAAATAGAGGATGCAATCTGATTAGTTTTTGTGACTATAGCTGTGCTTAGATGAAAATCTTTGCAATGATTGAACTTGGCTTGCTGAAAGGTTCTTCTTTCCCAGACACATCAACAAATAGTGTGAAATCTTTCTTAGAAAAAATGTAAGCACCTTGATGGTTATATTTTATGCGCAAATCACAAAGTACTGAACTCATGACATCTGACTTAAGTAACACCCACAAAGTGCTTAAAGGAGCGAATCTCCACTTACACATATGCTTCACTTTGGAAGCCCTCAGTTAAAGGTTGAAGAGTTTGAGACTCTTCTCCATTTAAAACTGCTGGCTGTTTTAAATACGATTCAGTTCCATCTCTCTGTGCTAAAAAGATTGTGAATTTTTCCTGGAGAAATTTTGTGGTCTTTAAGTAAGTAATCAGCCTCTACTGAAGTTCATAGACAAGTAGGAAGCATATGCTGAACTCGGATTTTCAAGTACAGAGTATCTGAGCTGCCTTACCTCTCTCATCCTGGGGCTGGGGATCTTAGAATAGGGCCTTAGTGTGTGCTCATTCAAAAACTACTATGAGAGGAAATGATAATATACTGTATTTATGTGTAGTATCTCTTACATGATGCTGACCTGTCCCTGCATCAACCATTAGCTCATTAATTTTCTTGCCATCTCTGCTCATTTCTTAGTGACATAGCAATTTGAGGAGAATGGGAGCGTTCCAAAGGCAGTAACACACTAGTCAGCTCACTGGACAATACACATGCGGAAAGTACCTAGCCTTCCATCAGTAATGCCTGATTCTTCTTAGTTTCCTTTTAAGTACTTAAGGAAGAAAAAGGAAAATTGAATTCTCAGAAATAAACATTCACTGATCAAATGCTTGTTGTTTTCTCTATAAGGTGACTTTGGTTCTTAAGTTTAGTGAAAAAATTCTTACCTTTCAATTGCCGGAGAGTATTGTTTTTCTCTTTAGCCAGCTCAGGAAACTGTGTGTTGCTTTGCCCGTGGCCAAGAACATTACAGTTGAAGCTGAGTATTAGTAGTTAGTCATTACAATTACCCTGTAGTAGTTTAAATGAGTTTTGGCGATAGCATCTCAGAGAATCACATACTGCTGAAAACTGGGTGATAAAAATTTTATGTTATTAGTTTGTTTTCAAATCATAACTTTATTATTAATGAAATTGTGCCTTATTTAAAAGTAATAAAATGGCATTTCTCATTAGAACTGTGGGAGAAAAAACTACTTCCTAGAAAATATTGCTATAGCTTTTTATGAACTTGCTTCCCACTTTATATGGTTATCACAGTGGCTAGTAAATGATAATTAGGTTATTGGTTCCACACAGAATGTTTTTTTCCTAAATATTCAATCTAGTTGGAAAGGATGTTTCTTTTTAGATATTTTAGAGGAAAAAGAGGGAAATAGAAAATTTCTGGTTGTTCTATAACCACAGTGATGCTTTGTTGCTTATGATTTTATATTGTATGTTAATTCTTAATTGCATGTTGACAGCTAACAGTGATATTTTAGGACATTACATTCTTAATTAAATATAAGAAAGATTAATAATACACTGTCAACATTGATAAATGCTAAAATGTTCTGGCAGATTTTTTTCTTGAGTATGACCTGAAAATGGAAAGAAAACGATTAGAAGTAGGAGGGCAGAAGAAAAGAAGAGCATAAGGGGAAGAAATACGTGCAGAGAGAAATGACTAAAACAAGTTTCATCTACAAATTCAGAGACACGCATGTGCAGTGCACTTGTTCACTTTATTTTACTTTCCTGTCCGTTACTCATTCATTCACTTTTGACTTTAAACCCTAACAGTCAAACTGAATCCCATTCTTGTTTCATATGGCATATAGACTAAGAATTATTTTTATCTTTTTATAAAGAAGTTCAAGGTAGACTATTTTGACATGTGAAAAATGTCAATTCTATACAATTCTAGGGTTGGTATTTGTAACTAGGGTTTTATTTGAACACGAGTTCATGCTCAGTTACATATTTTCAGTGGAAGAGGTTAATAGTGTGATAGAGACTATATCATTTGCAAAATTGAAAATATTTGCCACCTATTGTAGTTAAGTTTCTATTGCTGTGGCAAAACCCCGTGACCAAAAGCAACTTGGGGAGGAAAGGGTTTCTTTCTTTGGCTTACATATCCTGATTCACAGCCCATTGAGGGATGCCAAGGCAGAAACTCAAAGCATGAACCTGGAGGCAGGAACTGAAGCACAGACCATGGAGCAACACTGTGTACTGGCTTGCTCTTCACGGGTTGCTCAGCTTGCCTTATTATGTAACCCAGAACCACCTTCCCAGGGCATCGCTTACAGCATGCTGGACCTTTTCCCAGCAGTCATTAATGTATTACATACTTGCCTACTGGCAATCTGATGAAGTTATTTCCTTAATTGAGGTTCCTCTTCCCAGATAACTACAGTTTATGTTGAATTGAAAAAAAAAACCCACTAGGATAGCACTCTTCTCCTTTTTGGTCACAATTCTCAGTGTAAGTTTTGCAAAACACAGGCAGCAACAGCCAGGTTATAATGTCTGAATGTTATGCTGCTTTGAAATTTTCTCCACAGATAAATTAATTCACGAATTAACCTTTACTGAAAGTTTTAGGGAAAGAACAAAGTGTATTAAGGTCTTTGCCACGGTAAAACACATGACCTCTAGTCCAAGTTTTAATAAAGTTCTCATTCTCATCTGCAATTCCATGAGCACAATCTTTATTCTTTTTATAATTACTGACATTCTGATCTTTGGGGTTCCCACAAGAATCATTCATTAATTTCTCCTTACAGCATTCTTTTCTATCCAACTTTTAACTTTTTCAAAGTCTCCCAACAAGATGTTTCCAAAGGCATCTGAGTCACATCATCAGGTAGTCACAGAATGACTACATTTTTGCGGCACTGTTGCAGGGAATCGCTTGTTCATCCCGGCAGCCTGGCTAGCTTAGCCCCAAAATAACCACACAGAAACTGTATTAATTAAA